>CM035431.1:14166196-14286196 GCA_020310875.1 Ceratopteris richardii | reverse complement strand
TCTAAAAAATACAAAATTTGATATGTAGGCACTTCTAAGGCTCCTCAAGCTCAAGGACTCCTTGGCTTGCACAAAATGGAGCTACAAAAATATGGAATGGTATTTACAATGACTGTTAGTGATAAGAATCATTGTTATAAAGATGTTGATTTGGAAAAATTTGAAGGGCCTATCTGCCAGATTTGCATCGACTCCTTTGTCTACTTACTCCTTCACCTTGCTCTAACTCTCTCCGCTGGCTTCCTTGTCTAGTCAGTCCTTGGGTGCCCATACTGCTCTCAACACCCCCCCTCTCTCGCGTCTGTCGTCCCTGACAGACCCTTGTTGCTGGGAGTGTTGGATGTAATATTCCACAACCTGAGTGGCAAGCTGATGTTCTTGTAGGCGTAGTCCTCTGGCCAAGTCTGTCATCATACGATCCCACTCAATTGGTCTTGGAATGTCCGGGTGTGGCAGACGTAACTGATCTGCATGGATCGCTTGTTCTACTGTGAATAGATGTAGCAAATGTGTGGGTCTGGGAATGAAGATTTCGGAATGATATTCCCAGAATCCCGTAGAGAACATTTCCTCAAATGTCTGCTTGAAGCATGCGGGTAAGTACTTTATTCGTGCATGCCAAGAAAAGATTATAGTGACCGAAGGTGTCTGGCTCATGTCGTAGACTAAATCCTTGTTACCTTGAGAGAATCCAGGGGCAGAGATGTATGGAGCTTGTACATTCCGAAAGGTTTTAAAAACAATGGTCATGAGCTCGAATATCTTCATACACATTTTCGCTGCTATGTCGGGTACATTATTTAGAGGTGTAGACCAGTGCCGAATTGTTGATATCATGTAGGCTATGGTTGGGGTCCCTCGAGGTGGAGCAAAATATGGATAGTTAACCCAAGCCGAGCATTCTTTATTGTTGCATACCTTGATTGCAAATGCTTGCCAGGATCTGCGACGTACCACTGGGCAATAGCATGGATTATACTTGATATATAGTGGCATGGTTGCCCAGGTGCTCATCATCTCTGGGTAATCGGTTAGTAGACGTGCACGCCAATTAGGTTGGAAGATCGAGCCAGCACGTGCATCTGTCGGTAAATCCCCTAGCTCAAATTGAGTGGCGAATGTGGGCTCCTTCCCTGTATGTCTTTTGACTTCTGCATTATAATCATGTAGTAAGACAAAATAAGGCATGTATTGCGACTCTGATGTTGTGATTAAGCGTTGATGGGATAAGTTTTGAAAGTAGGAAGATCGAAGGACAGTTTCTTCCAGATTTGTGAGAGATTGCATTTGCACGGCCACACGATCATCATGTGTCTTACCCACTTTCTCGACCCTTTTGACCCAATCTGGAACTTGAATTTCTAAAGTGTCTTGTCCTTCCTCTGTAGTTCGACCACCGGGTGTCGGCATCGGCTCATATGGCTCTTCATAGCTGTCATCGACGGGGATTTCCACAACTGTTTCAGGTTCTGGTTCTTCAATGGGCGAGGGTGGCCTTTCATATGGTAAGAGGCGTGCTTGGAGTTCTGCCACCTGTTTACGGAGGGTCTCTACTTCTTCTGTAGAGTGTTGCAAGATTACCGGCTCCTGTTGAGCTGTGGGGGACTGGCTATCTGTTTCTTTAGGTCTGCACATTCAGTCTCTAACTTTTCATATGACTCCAAGAAATTTGCATGCTCCTCAAGTAAGATGCGAATGTCTTCCGATGGGACTGCTCTATATCTGGTAGGGCTAATGGTTGCTCCTACAGTTCCTTCCATAGCCGCTTCAAAGTTGTCTTGGTTTTGTTGTTGAAGTCTCTTGTTCTCTTCTAGTGCTGCTGCCATATGCTTCCTTAATAGCCCAATGTTGCGTCTGAGTGTAGCATTAGATATCATTTGCGCTTGGAGCACTGTTTCTAGTTCCTTGACTGCTTGATCATCTACTGTTGATGTCTTTGATTCCAATTCGGAGTGAGCTTGCTGTAAGGTGGTATGCTCAGTTAGGAGCGTTTGGTAATCCGCTTCAAGAGTGGTGACTCTAGCTTGCAGACGTTGAGATTCTACCTGGAGGGCAGCAGTACATTCTTCCAACTGATGGTATTCTTGTTATAGTTGATGTGCACACTGAAGTAATGTGTTGAACATGCTATTTACATTATGAGATGCAAGGGGAAAAGTTTGAAGTGCAGGGGAAGTAGGATTGGGTAGGGGGGTAGTGAATGCTGTGTGTGCCAATGATGTGAGTGGTGAGGTGGGGGGTAAGGGAGGGGGAGATGGTGGAATCGTGGGGAGAGGTGCTGTGGTTGGTGAAATGTCCATTGGGTCAGACAAAGTGGTGTGTACAGGGGCTACCATGTAGGTGGGTATGGTAGGTGAAGTGAGTGTGGTGTTCATGTAAATTGATGTCGTTGCGAACATCGGAGAAATGTGCCTCTGAAACATTGGAGAGCGGATGAACTGCTCCACAAAGGACGGGTATTGGGATGGTGCGGTCGGGTTGAAAGAGGTGTAGGGGCCAGATGGGAAGTGAGGGTCATGGAATGGAGGTACCCGTAGTGGGGAATAGGCTGGAAAACACACGGTGCCTTCAGTGGGAGCTGGTTTTCCCACCACATTTGGAATTATGGGATGGCCAGTTATGGGTTCGGAGGATGGAAAGGTGGAAGTGTACAAGGGATTGGTGGCGAAGGAGAAGAGGGTGTCTTGTGAGGTGGGTTCTCGAAATGAGAATGATTTGAATGAGGATGGGTTATAAGTGAAGGTAGAGGTGATGACTGTCGTTTCTTCCATGGTGGGAGGTGGTGGTGGGGGTGGAGAAGGTGGTGATGGAGGATGCTGGGGTGAGATGGGTGATGTCTGAACGAAGGTTTCGGCAGAGAGGTCAGTGGTGGTTGTGGGGGTAGCGGTGTCGGGATGAAATCCCGCAAGGAGTGTGCATTGTTTTTTTTCAAAAGTTCATTGTTTTTGAGTTTTTGTGTGATGTTTCGATCGAGAGAGTGGTATATTTTGTACATATTTAGGCCGAATTAATTGATTGTGCAATGCGAAAGCAAGTTTGAGATGTATGTGAGAACCGTGTATATAAACATCAGACATCGGAGACGCAAAAACCTAGGTTTGACCCTTCAAAACCCCTGAAAACCTGAGTTTACCCCATGAAAACCGGACTTGAACCCTTGGAAACCCTTGGATTTTAGGTCCGAACTGTAAATAAACCCATGGATTGAGGAGATGGAGATAATTGTGAGTAAACCCTTACTTTTCCCGATCAAAAACTTTAGGTTGGACCCTTGGAAATGGCGGTTTCTGTAGGTCAAACCCTAAAAACCAATTAAATTGTAAATGTCCAGTGTGAAACCAAAACCATAGTATAGTGGAAAAATTAAAATACCGCCGAAATTAGAAAGTTAATTGAGGAGGTGGGAATGTTCTGGAAGCGAGTCCGAGGGGGGGCCTATAAATAAGTGCTAATTCATTTGTTTATTACCTACCCCGTGGATCTTGCTCGTGGATTGTCACCTCCAGGTATGTTCCTTGTCCTGAATTCTCCGTTCATGTTTTGCTTTCTTGTTCATACTTCCATGGGGATACACCGAGATGAAGATAGTCTTTTCCGTTAGCCATCTTCGTTCCATAGGAGTGTTTTCGTTCGGATGACTAAGGAAGAAATAGTTGCAGATTTAGACGGTGTATGACATATGTGTTTTAGTGATTCATGCACACTGTAGAGGATTTCTTTCCCTGCAGTTGCGCATAGGCATGATGAAGCTCGTGCGTGTCACAGTAGGAGTGGACAGAGGATGGCGGCTGTGGAATCCACCATGGACAGAGAGAGACAGCGCTGGTTTGGCAGCGATTGAAGATATGGAGGGAGAGTATCTCTCCTCCCCCCTCCCACAGCGGCGCGCACGCACGTGAGAGGGAAAGAGAGAGAGAGAGAGATAGACTCTCTCTCCCCTCCCACGGCTGCGCAGCGCACACACACGTGGAGGAGAGAGAGAGAGAGAGAAGGATTCTCTCTCCCCCTCCCACGACGGCGCAGCGCGCACGCACGTGAGAGGGAAGGAGAGAGAGAGAGAGAAAAAGAGAGGGAGAGAGAGAAAAAGAGAGAGAGAGAGAGAGAGAGAGAGAGAGAAAGAGAGGGAGAGAGAAGAAAAGAGAGGGAGAGAGAAGGAAAGAGAGAGAGAGAGAGAGAGAGAGAGAGAGAGAGAGAGAGAGAGAGAAAGTGAGAGAGAGAGAGTCCGAGAGAGAGAGAGAAGTAAGAGATAGTAGGAGATTGTGTCGGCATATATCTATCAAGAGAGAAAGTACACTATAAAATCTAAAGAGAGAGGGAGAGTCATTCATGATCTACGATGTGGTCAAGTGCAATTCCTAGATATTTCTGCCACTCAAATGTAAGCGCTTATATTAGCAACTCTCTCGCCTCACCAGAACCCATTACTGCTAAAAACCTTATCCGAACCTCTTATATAGCCCGAAGGTGATATGACATGCTTTATGAATAGGGATTAGGCATCCGAGTGTTGGTGCAGACCAATCACCAATTGAAGACTTGGAAGGTTAAAGAGTGAAGGAAGGATCAACCATTGAAGCTTGGAAGAAAGACATATTCAGAGGATAAGAGAAGTGTACACATATGTACATTAGTATAGTCATAGGTGACTCAGATCTTTGGTTGAGTAAGAATCTTGTACAAATTATCTATAAATACTTTGAGAAAAGTCGGGGCAGGTATGAGAGCATATGTAGAAGCCAAGATTGAGGAAGTAAGGAGTCAAGAGATAGAGAAAAGTTAGTTGAAGTAGCTCTCATCACTCAGTTGTAAATTTCTGAGTTAATGAAGAAATTTTGCGCCCGATCTTTTCGTGTCTGCTCCTTCTGTGTTTGATCAATTATGGAATCCTTTTGAGGATATCTAAGTTGTTAGTTAATGAGCCTGTGACCTGAATTTCAGAGTCTAATTGTAAACAGGCTAGGAGAATTGTGAGTAGGAACATTCATATGTGTTGAGTGTCTACAGTTCTCTGAAACAGGCGCAAATTTCGTGTTTAATCTTTTGATCAGTGCTCACTCCATAGTTTAAAGTTTTGTGCAAGCAAGCACTTAATCTTTAAGTTGGAAGGTGATCTACTCGTGGCTAAAAGCATTTGGCAAAACGGGTTAGATATTGTGAGAACTAAAGTTAAGAAGTTAGGGGTGTCTAAATCGACTTCTCAGAAGTGCAGATTCAGACATAGGTAACTTGTGAAGACAATTTCTCAAGTTATACTAAAGCTTTTCAAGTGATTCAACTTGGAAGTGATGCGCAATCTCTAGGAGAAGATAAGTACAAAGTTTCATCAAAAACTTTACTCATTTGATAGGTCAATGGGAAGAAATTCTGCAGCAGATTTTTCTGTTTTTCATCTTCTTCACACATTTTCTCAGATTTGATAATTTGGAGATTGGACCTATAATTTAGTAAAGATTTTGACTTATTCTTGATATAGAGGTGTTCTAAATTCAAGAGTAGGTTGTTCTTTTGGAGATTAACACTCTCCATCAGTGGTATCAGAGCAGGAGACATCAAAATCAAGGAAAGGAAGGTCCCGACTGCTGCAGATTCAAGAAGTTCAACATTTGAAGAACTAAGAAGTGAAAGCTTGGAGTCAAAAGCCTGAGAAGAAGTCTACTCGACATCAAGAAAGGCAAAAGGAGTCTAACTTGAAGTAAAGGTACATACATTGCTTGTAAAGCTTGAAGTTTTCAATACACAGGTGGATACAAGATGGGAGATGCTCTACAGATAGAGAAATTGGATAGGGAAAACTATCCTGCATGGTCAATGAGGATGGAAGCTCATCTTATGAGCAAAGATTTAATTGCTTACATCACAGGAGAAGAAGAGAAGCCACAGTTCAGAGATCCTAGTGTTCCAACTAGGGAAGAGTTAGCAGATCTGAAAAATTGGATGAAGAAAGATGCTCAAGCTAGGAGCATTATCTATATGGGAGTCAATGATTACTTGTTACCTCATATTAGAGGTCTTGAAAGTGCTACTGACATATGGAATGCTTTGGAGGAGCATTTCCAGAACACTACAAAGTCAAGGAAGGCATCTTTATGGGCAGAATTTACTACCTTCAAGAAGAAGGCCTCTCAATCCATCTCAGACTATGTAACAAGGATGAAAGATATTGCAGATGCTTTAGGAGCTGTTGATGAAGACATTGAGGAAGATAAATTGGTAAGGCAAATCCTTACAGGGTTGAGAGGTGATGACAAATGGAAGCCATTTATTTTGTCTACAGAACTATCACTTGACCATTTCACTCCTGATTTAAATCAATTGTTAGGTCATATGCTAACATTTGAGCAGGATGTTAAAGGAGATGGTGACAAGAGTACAGGACATGCAATGTACTCAAAGGACAAGAAGAAGAATAGCAAAGGAAAACAACAAGCAGGTGAAGATGAAGGAACAACTACTCAAGCTAACTTCCTAAGAGGAAGAGGAGGTGGCAAAGGTAGAGGAAGAGGCAGGAACAACAAAGATGGAGGCAAAGCTTGTTGGATTTGTGGTAAGACAAATCACTTAGCTAATGATTGTTGGCATAATAATCAGAATAATGGTGGATACAATCAAAATTATAATTCAAGAGGAAGAGGTGGCAGGAATCAAAGAGGTAATTACAGAGGTAGAGGTGGAAGGAATTACTTTGGAAGAAATGCAGGTAGAGGATTCCAAAGTCAACAATACAACAACACCTACTACAATTATGCTTCAGATCAAAAAGAAGATTCAACATTGATAATGAATGCAACTTGTGAAAGGCAGAGTGAAGATCAAAGAGTCTTCTACATTGACTCAGGGTGTAGCAATCACCTGAGTGGTAACATATCTTTGATGACTGATTTGGAAAGTAAAGTTTTTAATCATGTTGTTCAAACAGGTGACAACACAAAGCACAATGTGAAGTCAATTGGATCAGTGAAGGCCAAGGATGGAAGCACCTTATTGAGTAAGGTCTTGTATGTTCCTACAATCCCTAAGAATTTGATAAGTGTAGGTCAAATTGTTGAAAAGGGATATGAAGTAAGGTTCACTAATGATGGAGTATATGTGGAAGACCCTAGCCAAGGGTATAAACAGATTGTTTCAGGGAAAAAGGAAGGAAGACTATTTACATTGAAGATTCAAGGCAACATTGGTCATGCTATGTTCACATATGGAGGTCACAAAATCTCTGAGTTAGATCTTTGGCACAAGAGGCTTGGACATTTCAATGAGAGAGGTATTAAAGATATGGTTAACAATGGTTCAGTGCTTGGATTGCCTAATGTTGCAGGTCAACATATGACATACAAATGTGAGGCATGTCAATTAGGTAAGGCTCATAAACATTCATATTCCAAGCATGGTTTTATGCACTCAGAGAAGCTTGAGTTGGTACACACAGATGTGTGGGGACCATCAAAAGATTTCAGTATAAATGGATCAAGGTATTATGTGATTTATGTTGATGATGCTACTAGGTGGATCACTATTTATGTGATCAAAGATAAGTCAGAAGTGTTTAATACATTTAAACACTATCATGCATATGCAGAAAGAATTACAGGTCATAAGTTGAAGAGACTAAGGTCAGATGGAGGGGGAGAGTATTTCTCTAATGAGTTCAGTGATTACTTATGGAATGCAGGTATAAAAAGGGAAGTTACTTGCAGGTACTCTCCTCAACAAAATGGTGTTGCAGAAAGGAGAAATAGAACTCTTGTTGAGTTTGCAAGATCCATGATGAAGGAGAAAAATTGCCCTAATTACTTGTGGGCTGAGGCTGTAAATACAGCCACTTACTTGGTCAATAGGTTACCATGTAAAGCCTTGCAGGGTATGACACCATATGAGGCTTGGTGGGGTAAGAGACCTACCTTAGATCATTGCAGAGTATTTGGGTGTGTGGCATATGCATATGTGCCATCACAATTAAGACACAAATTGGAACCCAAAGCTGAAAAGTATGTTTTTATTGGCTATGATGACAAGCAGATGGGCTATAGATTGTGGAGTCCATCAACAAAGCAATTTATGGTTTCTAAGGATGTTACATTTGATGAACAAAGCACTTGGTATGCAGGTATAATCAACATCAATACAGGTGATGAAGAAGAAGTGAGTCAAAGAAAAGGTAAATCAAAAGTTCAAATATTTGATGAGCAAGAGAATAATGAAGTGCAGGTTGAAGTGGAAGAGACACCAAGATTTGATCCTGAATGTGAAGAACCAGAAACCTCAAGGAGTGGAGAACTCAGAAGGTCTACAAGAAATAGGTGGCAACCTACAAGGTATAGTTATGATACTTCATTTTTAGCCACAAAAGATTATGCTTACATGGTGAATACAGATGAAGACCCTTCTACATATGAAGAGGCAAAAGGTAAGGAAAAATGGGAGAGTGCTATGCAGGAAGAATATGATGCACTATTGGAGAATCAAACTTGGGATTTGGTTCCTAAACCAAATAGTCAGAAGATTATTGGATGCAAGTGGGTCTACAAGACAAAAAGGTTTGCAGATGGAAGTGTATCTAGGTACAAAGCTAGACTTGTGGTCAAAGGCTTTGCTCAGACATATGGTATTGATTATGATGAGACCTATAGTCCTGTGGCAAAAATGACAACTATAAGGACACTTATTGCTATTGCTGCATGTAAAGGTTGGAAGCTATGTCAACTTGATGTGAAAAATGCTTTTTTGAATGGTTATATTTCAGATGATGTATTTATGGAACAACCTCAAGGGTTCAGAGATAAAAAGTATCCAGATCATGTGTGCAAGCTCAAGAGAGCTTTGTATGGATTGAAGCAGGCCCCAAGGGCATGGAACTATAGACTTGTGAAGTTCCTAAAAGAACTTGGATTTCAGGTGTCTAAAGCTGATAGTAGCTTGCTTGTTAAGGCAAGTGAAAATGGTTTCATATACATGTGCATATATGTTGATGATATAATTCTCACAGGTACAGATGAAGAAGGAATAAAAAGGCTCAAAAGGCAGATGGAAAAGGAGTTCAAGATAAGTGACTTGGGAGACTTATCATACTTCTTGGGCATGGAGATAACATATACTCAACATGGAGTATTTGTGACCCAAGAAAGGTATTTGAAGAACTTGTTAATCAAGTTTAAAATGGATGATTGCAGGGTAGCACCTACACCAATGGAGGTGAATCACAAATTGAGTAAGTATGGAGGTGAAGAATTCAAGGACATGAGACAATATCAGAGTTTGGTTGGTAGCCTTATCTATGCTACTCTAACTAGACCTGATTTATCATATGCAGTAGGGGTTTTGTCTCAATTTATGCATTGCCCAAGGAAAGAACATTGGATTGCAGGACAAAGGGTGTTGAGGTACATTAAGGGTACACTCAATGAAGGTTTGTATTATGGGTTTACCTCAGATACAAATATCAAAATTTATAGTGATGCAGATTGGGCAGGTAATCCAGATGATAGAAGATCTACATTTGGATATATGTGTTATGTGGGAGATAAACTTGTCTCATGGTGTTCCAAGAAGCAACATACAGTTGCTTTATCTTCTACAGAAGCAGAGTATAAAGGCATGGTTGAAGCTGCAAAGGAAGTGATTTGGCTCAAGACCTTGATGAAGAGTTTTGACATTATGCATGGAGTACCAATTATATATGGAGATAACATGAGTTCATTGTATTTAGCTGCTAATCCTGTTTTTCATGCCAGGACCAAACACATTGAGATTCAGTATCATTTTCTAAGAGAGAAAGTGATGGACAAGGAGATTGAAGTCATACATACTTCAACAAAAGATCAGATAGCTGATATGCTTACAAAAGGCTTGGATGGACCAAAGCTACAGAAGTTTAAAGACATGGCAGGTATAAAGAAGAAAGGAGAAGACCTCAATTGATGATTGAGGGGGAGCTGTTGGTGCAGACCAATCACCAATTGAAGACTTGGAAGGTTAAAGAGTGAAGGAAGGATCAACCATTGAAGCTTGGAAGAAAGACATATTCAGAGGATAAGAGAAGTGTACACATATGTACATTAGTATAGTCATAGGTGACTCAGATCTTTGGTTGAGTAAGAATCTTGTACAAATTATCTATAAATACTTTGAGAAAAGTCGGGGCAGGTATGAGAGCATATGTAGAAGCCAAGATTGAGGAAGTAAGGAGTCAAGAGATAGAGAAAAGTTAGTTGAAGTAGCTCTCATCACTCAGTTGTAAATTTCTGAGTTAATGAAGAAATTTTGCGCCCGATCTTTTCGTGTCTGCTCCTTCTGTGTTTGATCAATTATGGAATCCTTTTGAGGATATCTAAGTTGTTAGTTAATGAGCCTTTGACCTGAATTTCAGAGTCTAATTGTAAACAGGCTAGGAGAATTGTGAGTAGGAACATTCATATGTGTTGAGTGTCTACAGTTCTCTGAAACAGGCGCAAATTTCGTGTTTAATCTTTTGATCAGTGCTCACTCCATAGTTTAAAGTTTTGTGCAAGCAAGCACTTAATCTTTAAGTTGGAAGGTGATCTACTCGTGGCTAAAAGCATTTGGCAAAACGGGTTAGATATTGTGAGAACTAAAGTTAAGAAGTTAGGGGTGTCTAAATCGACTTCTCAGAAGTGCAGATTCAGACATAGGTAACTTGTGAAGACAATTTCTCAAGTTATACTAAAGCTTTTCAAGTGATTCAACTTGGAAGTGATGCGCAATCTCTAGGAGAAGATAAGTACAAAGTTTCATCAAAAACTTTACTCATTTGATAGGTCAATGGGAAGAAATTCTGCAGCAGATTTTTCTGTTTTTCATCTTCTTCACACATTTTCTCAGATTTGATAATTTGGAGATTGGACCTATAATTTAGTAAAGATTTTGACTTATTCTTGATATAGAGGTGTTCTAAATTCAAGAGTAGGTTGTTCTTTTGGAGATTAACACTCTCCATCACCGAGGCCATACTCATAATGGTTAAGAATCCATGGAATAATGCAGAGGTAAATATGAATTATAGTGATGGATGGCTTTGACTATGACTCAGCAAGAGAGATGGATCCTGGCAGACAGAAAATAAAAGAGAAATAAAGAAATTAAAAGGGAAGAAAAGAAGTATTTGGAAATCATGCATACGTCGTTTTTCATATGTCTATGTGTATGTCATTCAAAAAGTGTGGTTTTTTTTTCATATGCACTAACATGTTTTTTTAGCTACCCCGTGGATCTTGCTCGTGGATTGTCACCTCGAGGTTTATGAAGTATATCAAGTGATTGAAGACCGAAGTAAAGAGTACCCCTATCCCGTGGACTGCCCTGTGGAACGTCTTTCCAGATCGTCTCCTCGAGGTTTATGCGGTTTCTGATTATCTGAAGTAAAGAGAAGGAAGGCCATTGCGGAGGATACTTGAAGAAAAGAAAGGACCGAAGTAAAGACCTAAAGAGAAGCTTGGACGGCGAAGACCGAAGCGGAATCCCGTGGGCGATTTCTCGCACTGTAGCGAGGGATCTAGAGTAGATACTAGCCGGCCTGCACCATAGCGGCGGCTTTTCATATTGTATCATTGCACCGCACTGTAGTGGCTTTTATTGTACCGTCGGCCCGCACTGTAGCAGCCTCTATTGTATCATTCATTTTTATTGGTAGACTTCATTTCATTTCTGTCGTATCGTTGAGCTTCCTTTGCGTTCCGTGTATCACTGCGGTACCCCCATCGTCTCTTTCCGACGCCCACGGTCCCACGTCACGACACTTCCGAGGGGCAAGGGGCCCTACGAGGATCGCGCACGCTCCGGAGAGCACAGGCGAGGCGCCCAGCGCGCAGACGCCGCTCGCAGGACAGCGGGAACGGCGCACCAGAGCGGGGCCTGATCCAACCCCACGCGCCGGCTTCCCGCCACGACCTCCTTCTTCCCGACACCTGAACCCGACGTGAAGCGAGGCGGTTGCCCGGTGATCCTCATCGCGTCACCCACTCCTTGAGGAAAGAGACAAGAACCTCGGCATCAGACAGAGACTTCAGGTACTAGCACTTCAAGTTATTTGAATTTTGCATTGTTTCACATACACATTGAACAGAAAGACTGTTTTGCTGCTTGAGTTTGAGCATCGACACTTTGCATTAGTATAGTCCATACGTGTGAGTTTTTTTTCCCGCTTAGACTAGGGATTTGCTGATTTTCTAGTTTAGAGAGAACGATAGAAAGCGTTTGAAAAATATCATTGAAAAAGGGGAAAAATACATTGAAGTTTCTGAGATTTAAGGAAAGAAAAGACACACCTGACTTTGGCCTAGGAAAATCAGAGTGATTAGACTTACCTTTACCTCCTGGCTCGCGACTCATTGAGCTTCTCTGATCTTTGCTCTGAGCTTAGAGAGATAATTGAACCACTTACGCTGGACCTTGTGTTACGTTCTAGGACAGAGCAGAGAAGAGAGATGGAGGATATATTCAAGGAAATGGTAATAGAGAAACAGGGGGCTCGCGTAGTCCAAGCGGTATTGAGAGAAAAAGGGAAGTTTACAGGCTTGAACGTAACCGAGTACCTAGATGTTTTTGAGGAACAGGCACGGATTTATGGTCTACCTGAGGATGTCTTTACACATTACTTTACACGGGTAGTATCAGGATTTATTTTAGCCCCTATCACTACACATATAGCAAATCCTTGGGCCGAATTCAGAAAGGAATTGCATAAACTCTTTTATCTAGAAGACTTTTCCCAACACAGTAGAGAAGGGTTCTTGCGGTGGATAAGCTCTCCGAAGCCCACTGCATCCCTTACTCAACTTTTGAATGAGTTCTTGAGAAGATATGAACAACTTCCACAGGCCGATTTAGATGCTTTAAGACCTGATCTAGTTATATCTTTCCTTAGGATCTTAAGTCTTGAAGACAGGACTGAGGTCGAAAGGAGGATTGAAGAGCCTGGGAAGAGATTTGGATTGACTGAAGATTGGGGTGTAGTGAGGAGAGAGGTAGAAGCGGTTGCCCAAATGAGGCAACGCCAAGCGGTGTTATACGATAGACCTGCAGTGGTAACACCACAACCGCCTAGGGAAGCTCCATTTCCGGCAACTCCGAATGTGCCTGCAGCGTCAGCTTTTGCTAATGTTGCATCCACTTCGCGATCGCCAATGGAGCTACAGGTTGAGATTCTCAGTCGACAGATAGAGAATCTTATTACGATGCAAGCGTCTATGTCAAAAGAGATGGCGAGTATCCATAATAAAGTTAATTCTATGGGATATCATGATCCCACTCCTCCTCAGGCGAATATGAGTTATGCAGATACATTACAGAGAGGCACTATGCCCATTCCAAATATGCAAGGCTATGTGATGCCACAGCCTGCACCTCCAGTGCAGCCTGTTGCCCAACAGATACCTACACCACCAGTGCAAACCACATTTCAAAGAAACACTGGACCTTTTGAGAGACGAGCGACTGGTGGGTTTGGAGGGGCTAAGAGATGCGTATGGTGTGATGTACAAGAGCATTTTTCATATGCCTGTGAAGAGCTTAAGCTAGCAAAAGAGCATCAACTGGTGATAGATATCGATAAGAAGTTATGTGACTTTAGGACCCACCTTCCTCTACCTGTGAATTGGGGAAAGGGGGGAATGAAGAAGTTTTATGAAGATTTATCTGGCAATAATGCAAGTACATCAGCTGCACGATTAGAACCTGTTGAGGAGGAAGATGAAAAAGTGCCTAGACCTCGACCCCAAAGAAATTATTCCATTGAGGCTTTAGTGAGGGCTAGGGATGCCATTATGTAGAAGACTGCCTGGAAGTCTCCTGTTGATGAATCCTTGGTCTATTCGCACATAGCAAATGTGGAGGAAAAGAGGAAAAGGGATGAGAGTCAGGAAGAGACTGAGCCAGAAAGAAGAGTGACCAGAAAGCAAAGCCAAGAGGCCGAAGAAAAGGCTAAAGAACCAGAAAAGAAAGTACAATTCAAAGAGCCTGTTGTTTCAAAGGAAGAGGCAAAGAAGAAAGAGATAAGAGAGGGAAAGAGGCCGGCTGGGCCAACTAAGATTCAAGAACTTACTAAAGAGAAAGAGAAAGAACCTGAACCGGTTCAAAAGAAAGATGAAATTCAAGAAAGTATTCAAGACGCTGACAAAGAAAAGAAGAAGAAAAAGAAGAGAACTCCAAAGGTTGTATTAATTTCTGAGTTGGAAAGGAAAAATGATGCAATAGAGATATTAAATGACATTTTATTGAAGAGCCAAGTGACCATGTCCTTGGAGCAGGTCTTCTCCATAGCGAAGCTTGAGTTTAAGGACAGTTTTATAAAGCTGGTTAAGAGAAAGAGGTTTCCACTACCTGAAGATGTAGAGATGGAAGAAGCAACTGAAGATATTCAAGTGACAAATGAAGCAGTTACATTGAGTGATACATCTGATGATGATGATGATGAGGTTGCCAGGTGTCATAAAAATTCGCTAGGTCCTATCATACCTGATGATGAAATAAGGAAGACAGAAAGTGAGTTTACAAAGACTTTTTGGGCAAGAGGAACTCCAGAGATAAAGGTGAAGTTAGGAAGCAACGAGGAGTCATGTTTTGCTCTGGCCTTGATTGACTCAAGGTCAGAAATAAATGTGATTTCTAAGAAGCTCTATGATAAGTTTAGGTGGCCGATTGATAAAGATCATGGATGGAGGATGAGGACAGCGGATAATGGTTCAGGAGCACTGCTTGGGGCATGCGCCTTTGTGCCTGTGACCATAGGTGGGATTTCTGAGGAATTTCACTTCTTTGTCCAGGACCATTGTTCATATGAGGCTATCCTTGGGCAGCCCTTTATAGCCGAGGTAAGAATGGAGACTAAGGCCATGGATGATGGATCTGCTTATGCGAGAATCCGATCTAGATCAGGTCTTCATTCTTTACAAGTGATGACGGTGTGTCCAAATCACTCCAGGAATAGAAACAATATAAGAAAGAAACCTATAAATTCACATGACCATGATGAGTGTATGCCTGTTGGAGAGTATGGAGCTTCTGCTGAGCAAAATTTCTGTTAGGATCCACTGTTGAGCGAGACAATAGTGGGAGTTGGTTTGATGTCTCGCATGACTTTGTACATACTTTTGAAAGCTTTTTCGTTTATTCATCTGCATTCAAGTTGCTATGTTTACAAAAAGAGAATGTTTCAAATAAATTCAGAAAAGTTCATGAGAGATACTATAAGGATTTAGGAATGATGTTACCTGATGAGAAGATTGAAGATGTGATCTAGTTAGAGAGAAGTTCGACTACTCTGGAAGAGCTTGAGAAGGCATTTGAGAGAAATGAGAAATCAGAAATGATTATGCTCAGCTCTATCCAAGAGTATGAGATGATTAAGGAGTTTATGAGAGAGCATGAAGTAAATGTAAATACAAAGTATAAGACTGTGGATAATAAAGTGAAGCCTATAGCTCAGCCATTTCCAGAAGATAGTCATGAAAAATATTTACGAGTATCAGATGACCCTATGCTGAGACGAAGAGAGCTCATAGGGCATCATTTTACTGATGAGACTATTAAAGAGATCAAGTTTGGAGAAAAACCATTCCTGAGAGAAGAAGAGAAACAAAAATTTATTGAAGTCATCAAGAAACACGAAAAAGCATTTGCACTTTTCCCTCATGAGATAGGTTGTGCGGACCCAAAACAAGTACCTCCCATGATTATCTTTACAGTGCCACATATACCATGGAATATCCGGCCTATACCAGTCCCAAAGGCTCACTTACCTGAGCTGATGAGGTTGCTAAAGGAAAAGATTTCCATGCGGATATTGGAACCCTCCTCGGCTCCATATTCGAATAGGTGGTTTACTGTGCCGAAGAAAAATGGGAAGCTTCGTTTCATTCAGGATCTGCAACCTGTCAATAAAGTCACAATTAGAAACGTAGGGACAGGACCCATAGTGGATGAGTTTGCTGAGGCGTTTGCTGGGCATTCCATCTACTCTATGGGAGACCTGTATTCAGGTTATGACCAGTTTCAGTTGGCTATGGAGAGTAGAGACATTACGACCATGAGGACTCCACTGGGCCTTGTACGCATGTGTACTTTGCCGTAGGGAGCGACGAATTCTGTGGCTCACATGATGAATGCCATGAATCTGGTTTTACGAGACTTTATACCTTCTGTGACTATGCCATTCATTGATGATGTTCCGATAAAGGGATGTGAGGAAAGAGTGAAAGATGTGAGTTTAGATGCTTCAGGATGTAGAAAGTTTGTGAGAGATCATATTGCTGATTGTGAGAAGATCTTTGAGAGGTTTGAAGATGTGGGGCTAACACTTTCTTTAGAGAAATCGGTTTTTGGCGTTGATGAGGTCCTCATTGTAGGACATTTGTGTGGACATTATGGCCGCAAGCCGTACCCGCAGAAAGTTGAGGCCATTAGCAGGATCTCTGAAGTATGTCGTAATGTTAGTGAGGTGAGAAGGTTTCTAGGAGCCTGTGTATTCTATGTGATATGGATTCCTCACTTTGCTCACATTGCGAACCCCTTATATGATCTCCTGAGAAAGAGAAAGAAGTTTGTATGGACAGAGAAACAGTCGAGAGCTATGCGTAAACTGAAGCAGCTGCTAATTGAAGCTCCGATTCTAAAACGTGTTGACTATTCAGATCAGAGACCTATCATTTTGACCATTGATACCAGTCCTATTGGCATAGGCTGGGTCATAGGGCAAGATGATGATGAGGGGTAGAGATATGCAGTGCGTTTTGGTGCTAAGATCCTACATGATACCCAAAGAAAATATCCTCATATTAAGAGAGAGTTATGGGGATTAGTGACTGCTTTAAAGAACGATAAAGAGTATTTCATTGGGGCGAATGTGATAGTTGAGACTGAATGTCTTCCACTGATTGGCATGAATGCAAATTGTTCATCTCCGGATATTGCTATGCTTAGATGGATCTCTTATATAAAATTTATAAATCCTGCATTTGTACACATAGCTGGAAAGTTGAATACAGTGGCCGATATGCTTTCAAGAGCAAAATTCGATGATGAATCTGATGACGATGATGAGGTAGAAAAGGATATACATATGATAAGATACGATCCGTTGGTGTATGTTTATGAGCAGTTCCGTGAGAGTGAGTATGATGGTGAGTGGAGAGATATAGGGAGATATCTGAGTACTCTGAAACCTTCCTCAGGCTGGTCCACAAATAAGTATAGATCCATCAGGAAAAAGTCTTACAACTTTTTCTTGAAGGATGGGCTTATTTGGCGACACGCTAAAGGCAAGGTGAAGTGTCCACAGAGAGTATTGAGTTCAAGGAGTCTTCAGAGCAAAGTTATGAGAGAGATGCATGAGACCTTATGGGCAGGTCACAAAGGATTTTTTGCTACATATGAGAAGATTAGGGAAGCCTACTGGTGGCCAGGGATTTATGTAAGTGTGAGAGGTTTTGTAGACACTTGTGCTACATGCCAGGTGCATTCTTCAGTTAGGCATAGAGACCCGTTACATCCGACTTATCCTCCTTGTATCCATTACAAGTGGGTGGTCGACCTTGTAACCATGCCCAAAGGGATAGATAAGATGAGATACATTGTACTTGCCAGAGAGGACTTGACCAACCATGTGGAAGGTCGAGCTCTTCGCACGAAGACTACTTATAATGTATGCAAATTCCTTTTAGAAGAAGTGATCTCGAGATTCAGATATGTTGAGAAAGTGGTTGCGGACAGGGGATAGTTGGATGCGAGAGAGGCAAAAGAGTTCTTTGATCGTCATGGAATTCGATTGTCTCTCACCACTACCTATAATCCAGAGGCAAATGGAAAAATCGAGAGAGGTCACCCTTCCATTGTGAAGGCGATCTCTAAGGCTTGCAGCGATGACATCAAGCAGTGGCCTAGGTTTCTTCCATTCGCGTTATGGGCTGATAGGATGACTTACACTCGATCCACAGGTTTCATGCCTGCTGAATTGATGTATTGTCAGAAGCCAATCTTCCCCATCCAGACTCAGATAGTGACATGGTTGACGCTCCCATGGAATGATGGTATGACGAGAGAAGAGTTATTATCATTGAGAATAAAGCAGTTAGAACAAAGAAATGAAAAGTTGAAAGAAGCAGTCCAAAAGATAAAGGAGTCAAGGCTAAAGAACAAAATCTATTTTGACAAAACCCATCGACTGAGACCACGTAGGATTGAGATAGATGATTGGGTATTGGTGTACGATAGTACATTCGATACTCAATACGATGCTAGGAAGAAATTGACCAAACGATGGTTTGGGCCGTATGTGGTTACGTCTGTGTTTGAAAATGGTACGTATGCACTTCGTGAGTTAGACAGTACTCCTTTGAGATCTTTGATTGCAGGGAAGAGGGTAAAATTATTTAAGAAAAGAAATGAAGCGGATTATGAGATTGAGCAAGAACTTCTGGAGGGAACTGATGACACTGAGGTTGATGCTGATGAAGAATGATAGACCATGAAGATAAAGAAAAGCTGGATCAAAATGAAGAAAAATGACCAGGTGAAATGTTTCTGATTTGAGATTTGTTTTCTTTCTGATAGAGCATATGCATTGCATTGATGTGCATGATAAAGATATGTATGAGTCTATGAAAATCATGTAGAAAGAAGATAACAAATATCTATTATGGGTTTGCATGAGGCATGAGTGACTAGGAATTATATGAATAAGTTCAGTTAGCAGACTAGAGACTTTTGGGAGTGAAAGCTTGGGAATGTAATAGCATGCTTAGAGCGAGTGCATGTATATGCTGATTGATTTAAACACTTAGTGAGTGGGAAAACTTTGGATCTTACTATTTGTTTCTTATGAGATCTTACCTCCATATGGATCATGATATAAAGAAACATTCATACTCATGCCAGCTTATATGTGCGTGTATGTTGTTGGTGCGCTACGATGGGCTAGTAGGCGGGTGGAACCACCTTGGTCGGGTGATCAAGGCCACGAGCCGTAGCTAGTTTTGTCATAGGCCTGACCTATCTGTTGTCATGCGCCTGTATGGGTCGGTAGGCGGGTGGAGTCACTCTGATCGGGTGGTCAGAGCCACGAGCTGACGTCGATTTCATGCAGGGCTGATGTTGTGTATGTCGTGTGCTATGCCGGGTCGGCAGACAGGTGGAATAAACTTGGCCGGGCGGACAAGTCCATGAGTCGCACCCGATTTCGACATAGGCCGATTTGTGAAAAATAAAAGATAAAAAGAAATGCTGAGCTGAGATGAAGAGAAAAAGAAAAAGAAAAATGAAAAAGAAAAAGAAAAAGAAAAATGAAGAAAGAAAAGAAAAAGAAAGAGATCTAATGGAGAGTTGGACAAGTAGGAGATAAATAGTAGGAATCGAGGTATATTCTACAAACTGAGTTAGTAGAAACATATGTATATGCTAGTACTTAGAGTGAGCAGTTGGATCTGAACCAGTTGAACAAACAAAAGATCTAGAAAGTCGACAGTTTATTCATGTGATTACTTGTCAGATTGCAGACGCAGAAACATAATAATGATGTTTGTGAAGCTTGAATCTACCTAATTTTCTAAAAGTCATACTAATCTTTATAAAAGATTGCATGACTGCATGAGATCATGATTTAAGAAAGGCATAAAAAAAGTGTAAAGAAATTTCAAAAGAACCTTGATACGCTTCTGTTGAATTTTGCAGGTTGGCCCATCGGGACGATGTGCAGGTTTAGCGGGGGCAAAATGTCGGGATGAAATCCCGCAGGGAGTGTGCATTGTTTTTTTTTCAAAAGTTCATTGTTTTTGAGTTTTTGTGTGATGTTTCGATCGAGAGAGTGGTATATTTTGTACATATTTAGGCCGAATTAATTGATTGTGCGATGCGAAAGCAAGTTTGAGATGTATGTGAGAACCGTGTATATAAACATCAGACATCGGAGACACAAAAACCTAGGTTTGACCCTTCAAAACCCCTGAAAACCTGAGTTTACCCCATGAAAACCGGACTTGAACCCTTGGAAACCCTTGGATTTTAGGTCCGAACTATAAATAAACCCATGGATTGAGGAGGTTGAGATAATTGTGAGTAAACCCTTACTTTTCCTGATCAAAAACTTTAGGTTGGACCCTTGGAAATGGCGGTTTCTGTAGGTCAAACCCTAAAAACCAATTAAATTGTAAATGTCCAGTGTGAAACCAAAACCATAGTATAGTGGAAAAATTAAAATACCGCCGAAATTAGAAAGTTAATTGAGGAGGTGGGAATGTTCTGGAAGCGAGTCCGAGGGGGGGCCTATAAATAAGTGCTAATTCATTTGTTTATTACCTACCCCGTGGATCTTGCTCGTGGATTGTCACCTCCAGGTATGTTCCTTGTCCTGAATTCTCCGTTCATGTTTTGCTTTCTTGTTCATACTTCCATGGGGATACACCGAGATGAAGATAGTCTTTTCCGTTAGCCATCTTCGTTCCATAGGAGTGTTTTCGTTCGGATGACTAAGGAAGAAATAGTTGCAGATTTAGACGGTGTATGACATATGTGTTTTAGTGATTCATGCACACTGCAGAGGATTTCTGTCCCTGCAGTTGCGCATAGGCATGATGAAGCTCGTGCGTGTCACAGTAGGAGTGGACAGAGGATGGCGGCTGTGGAATCCACCATGGACAGAGAGAGACAGCGCTGGTTTGGCAGCGATTGAAGATATGGAGGGAGAGTATCTCTCCTCCCCCCTCCCACGGCGGCGCGCACGCACGTGAGAGGGAAAGAGAGAGAGAGAGATAGACTCTCTCTCCCCTCCCACGACTGCGCAGCGCACACACACACGTGGAGGAGAGAGAGAGAGAGAGAAGGATTCTCTCTCCCCCTCCCACGGCGGTGCAGCGCGCACGCACGTGAGAGGGATAGAGAGAGAGAGAGAAAAAGAGAGGGAGAGAGAGAAAAGAGAGAGAGAGAGAGAGAGAGAGAGAGAGAGAGAGAGAGAGAGAGAGAGAGAGAGAGAGAGAGAGAGAGAGAGAGAGAGAGAGAGAGAGAGAGAGAGAGAGAGAGAAAGAGGGAGAGAGAAGAAAAGAGAGGGAGAGAGAAGGAAAGAGAGAGAGAGAGAGAGAGAGAGAGAGAGAGAGAGAGAGAGAGAGAGAGAGAGAGAGAAAGTGAGAGAGAGAGAGAGTCCGAGAGAGAGAGAGAAGTAAGAGATAGTAGGAGATTGTGTCGGCATATATCTATCAAGAGAGAGAAAGTACACTGTAAAATCTAAAGAGAGAGGGAGAGTCATTCATGATCTACGATGTGGTCAAGTGCAATTCCTAGATATTTCTGCCACTCAAATGTAAGCGCTTATATTAGCAACTCTCTCGCCTCACCAGAACCCATTACTGCTAAAAACCTTACCCGAACCTCTTATATAGCCCGAAGGTGATATGACATGCTTTATGAATAGGGATTAGGCATCCGAGGCCATACTCATAATGGTTAAGAATCCATGGAATAATGCAGAGGTAAATATGAATTATAGTGATGGATGGCTTTGACTATGACTCAGCAAGAGAGATGGATCCTGGCAGACAGAAAATAAAAGAGAAATAAAGAAATTAAAAGGGAAGAAAAGAAGTATTTGGAAATCATGCATACGTCGTTTTTCATATGTCTATGTGTATGTCATTCAAAAAGTGTGGTTTTTTTTTCATATGCACTAACATGTTTTTTTACCTACCCCGTGGATCTTGCTCGTGGATTGTCACCTCCAGGTTTATGAAGTATATCAAGTGATTGAAGACCGAAGTAAAGAGTACCCCTATCCCGTGGACTGCCCTGTGGAACGTCTTTCCAGATCGTCTCCTCGAGGTTTATGCTTTTTCTGATTATCTGAAGTAAAGAGAAGGAAGGCCATTGCGGAGGATACTTGAAGAAAAGAAAGGACCGAAGTAAAGACCTAAAGAGAAGCTTGGACGGCGAAGACCGAAGCGGAATCCCGTGGGCGATTTCTCGCACTGTAGCGAGGGATCTAGAGTAGATACTAGCCGGCCCGCACTGTAGCGGCGGCTTTTCATATTGTATCATTGCACCGCACTGTAGCGGCTTTTATTGTACCGTCGGCCCGCACTGTAGCGGCCTCTATTGTATCATTCATTTTTATTGGTAGACTTCATTTCATTTCTGTCGTATCGTTGAGCTTCCTTTGCGTTCCGTGTATCACTGCGGTACCCCCATCATCTCTTTCCGATGCCCACGGTCCCACGTCACGACACTTCCGAGGGGCAAGGGGCCCTACGAGGATTGCGCACGCTCCGGAGAGCACAGGCGAGGCGCCCAGCGTGCACACGCCGCTCGCAGGACAGCGGGAACGGCGCACCAGAGCGGGGCCTGATCCAACCCCACGCGCCGGCTTCCCGCCACGACCTCCTTCTTCCCGACAGTGGTTGTTTCAATGGGTACTTCTTGTTCTATGACGGGTATCCTGATAGTCTTACCTGCTCGTGGTAATGTGTCAACTCTGCGTTTGTCATACCTCACGGACTGGCGGACTGCAGTGTGGACAGCCTCCGGAATTCCTAAAGATTCTGACACTAATTTGAGGGTTTCAATGAAATGTTGGTCCACCCCCTCATCTGATAGCATTTCTTGCATCAAAGCTTGACCTGATACAAGAGAGAGTTGATGCCTTTCTTGGACTGCTTTGATTGTGTCGTATAACCTTCGTAGTTGAGCTGTATATGCTGGTGCACCTACAAGTTCTGGCACTTCTTGTTGCTCCTCTTGATGCTCTTGATCATAATCCTCCTCATCTTCCTCCTGTTCTTCATCTCCGTCATCCTCTTCATTCACTTCAACTAGGGTGACAGGTGCTTGGGAGGTTGTGGCCTGCGTTTGCACGTTTTCCGCTTGTTGTTCCTCTTCTGCCTCCAGCTCTACATCTTGTAATAATTGTTCGAAATCTTCATTAGTGAGTTCTTCCAAAGGTGCACCACTGGGAAATTCAATATCGGTTGGGATAGGAGGGAATATCAAGGTGGAACCATTGGTGCTGCGTCTTGGAAGTCGGAGTGTGAATGGTCGGACTCTTCGGGGTGGAGGGGTAACATCTGGTGTTAGGGTGGCTCCACGTGGTTGAGCACATGGGACTTGGACAGTGCCTCTCATCTTCTTAGAAGGGGGTCCAGTGGATGTCCTGCCTCTAAACTGCTCTACACGATTCCACATAAGGGCCCGTTGAATAGGGATGTCATAAGCCAAACACCTATAAATGATTCTCGTCAGAGCACAACAACCATATAAAACCTGTTTCTGCGGCCATCGTTTGTGAGCTAGGTGTATCTGATCAATTATCCAGTGCGGTAAGTTGATGGTGAGGCTCTGTGTCTCTGCCAGATACAAACTAAACCAGATCTTCTTGGGCGGCATGGTGAATCTATCTTGTGCAGGAAAAGCAAAGTGTTGCATGCACATGCGAAGGTGTATCGCAATATTAGGCGTCATGGACACCATGTCCTTGAGTTTGGTGAGACTTCGATTCTTCATGTAATTCGGTACTAGGGTTTCCTTCTCTGTAGGAATATGCATTCCGTGCATATCTAGAGCCTCTCTCACCAAGTTGTTTGATAGCCTGAACCTCTTGAGCTCATTCCCCTTTGTCAGAGATGGGATCACAAATGAGCTTGCACCTTTTGGGTTCTGGTTTGGAGTCAAGGTGTTGATGAGATAGTAGCATCGCATGAAGTCAGGCTTTGGGAGCCGTGCACTGAAATATGCATTCAATCCTGCCTTTTCCCATATCGAACGTAGACCTTCTGCATTTTGTAATTTCTCGAATTCTCTTGTAAAGAAATGGTATCTGCCTTGCTTCCCATTGAAGTCCAACTTTGATTCCCATAGGTACGTTCCCTCACCCAAGGGTCCTGCCACCTCAGTAAACTAGTGGGAAGTCTTTCCTACGGGCATGGTGTGGCCACGCGGAGGGTCCGCAATAGGTATGATTTTGATTGCCTGCAATTCTTCTGGTCTTTCATTTATCTCAGGCAAAACGGGTAAACTGTCTAAGTCCACCACTTGCGGGCTTGTTTCTGTGTGAGAGCTAGTTCCTGCTGCCTCAGCCATGTTGAAAACTTCACACCTGGTTCTGTGAGAATATATGAATAAATGTTAACATCGCAATGGACACAAAAATGACACAGTGTCCCCTGTTACAACATTAACCTAAAGTTTGGGAGAGGTTAGGGGTTAGTAAGTGATCGGTGCTAGTGTGTGTAGTTAGAAATTGGGTAGACCTATGAGCTAAGCGGAATGATGTGATGTGATAGTGAAGTAGTTAGTAGGTGGACATGGATTTACAATTGGGGTCCGGGGGTTTATTACAAGTTTTAGGTTGCCAAATGCAACGGATAGGTTTTGAGTTTGACTTTGTGGAGGCTCTGGAAAGTGTGATAGGGTATTTACTTGAAAAAGGGGGCTATTTAGGGACCCATCTACGGATGAGTCTGTGCGTGCTTCTAGGTGGCGGTGTGTTCGAGTGTATCAGACAAGAGTGGGTGGCGGCTGCTTGAGCGAGTGAACCCTGTCGTGTATGATGTGAATTGTGTGGGGTTATTTGAGCCCGCAAGCAAGCCTTAGGCACCCAAATTTGTCTTGATTGTGGGTCAGCCTTCATCGACTTCTTGGGTACCCAAATGGACTTCACTTTCTCAACAGAGGTTTTAGGAGTCCTCTTATTAGCATCAAGTCGTTGATTACTAATAGGAAGTTGAGACCGTTGTTGCGACTTAGTTACGGTCGGCAGCTCGTCTTTCCGCACCCACATTTGTTTCATCGGCTGAGTTGTTCTGCTTCACACGTTCTTTTGGTCTCTTGCCTGGAGAGTCTTCAATGATTGATCTGCCCTTAGTTGCTGCCTCCTTCTGGCCTTTGGAAAAGAAGGGAGTTCCATTGTGGTTCTGACTCCTTCTTTGAGATCTTCATTCCTCTGCATCACATAGCCTTGGACAAGAACAGCACGGTCAACTTCATGTGCACCCCTGGAGGGACCAGGAGTCCGTGTCTTTTCTAGTTCCTTGAGTGCTCCATTATTTAACTCAATTGTAATTCTAGTCTGATTCACCCATACCTGAAGAAGTCCACTTCTTAGGTTTAAGTTGACTGCTTGGTCATAGATCCAGTCTTGACCCAAGACAAGGGGTTCAGTGAGGTCCTCATCTTAACACACTAGTACTTTAACTATCATTGCCTCATCATGAATATAGAGGGGAAGTTCCACCTCACCCATGCAAGGGGTTTCCATGCCTCCCAATCCTATGAGATATGCTTCCATAGGATTGACAGTTAATTGCAACTCTTGACAGTAAGACAATTTAACAGCACTAGTGGCTGCACCTGAGTCAATCAAGGCTCTTACAGTCTTTGCACTCTTTCCTTGTCCTATATCTAAGGTTATGAAAGGACGTCGATCAGTTATCCTATGTGAGCTAACAACTGAAACTTCACACATAGCCACGGGATATCTTGGATCTGCATATGCATTTGGCACAGGTTGCTCTCTACCTTGTCTTCTTAATTTCATTCTCCGTATGCGCTCTAGGGCTTCTGCTTGTGCTTCTTCTCGAATTCGTTTTTCCTCCTCTTTACGTTGCTTAGCAGTATTGAGTCGACTTAGCATTTCCTCCGTGAGGGGTTCCTGATACAACTTGACTCTGCATCCGCTAATATAGTTTGGAAGAACATCACCCTCTAAAGTGGCTAGTTGTACTGCTCCACTCGTGGAGATCCTATTGATGATCATAGGTCCGTAGCCTCTCTTCTCCAGTTTCCTCGCATGTTGCTTCAATGTGTAGACTAAAACTAAGTCGCTTGCCTTTAAACCTTTATCCTTAACGTGGGCATCAAAGTATGCCTTTTGTCATTTCCTTGCTGCATATATCCCTGCAGCTGCTCTCAGTCTTGTTTCTCCTAATCGTTCAAGGTCAAACAGTCTGGAGGAGAGTTCATGACCCATCCATTCGTGCTCTTGTGCTACTTTCAATGTAGGTATTAAGAAGTCCAAAGGTAGCACGGCGTTTTGGCCAAATACCATCTGAAAGGGGGTGGCTTCGAGTACCGTTTTGTAGGCGACTCGGTATGCCCAAACAGCATGGTGTAGCTGTTTGTCCCAATCAGAGTGTTTATTGTTCACTAATTTCATCAATACATTGCATAAGATCTTGTTGGTGCTCTCAGCCTGGCCATTCGCTTGAGGGTGATAGGGGGCAGATTTCTTATGCACTACCAAGAATTCTTGGAGCAGATTTTCAATCACTTCATTCAAGAAGTGAGTGCCTCTATCACTAACTAGCTCTAATGGTAGCCCGTATCTAGTGAACACATTCTCAAATAAAAACTTAGCTGTTGTTTGAGCATCGTTCTTCGTCGTGGCTTTTACCTCTACCCACTTAGTTAGATAGTCTGTTGCAACAATGATGTATTCTGCATGAGAACCCTTAGCTGGGGGATTAATAGGACCTACGAAGTCTATTCCCCACTTAGAGAATGCACGTCCACCCATCATGGGTTTCAAAGGCATCTCGTCTTTACGTATAGGATACTGAGTTCTCTGGCAAACGTCACACCGTTTCACATAGGTATGTGCGTCCATGTGAAGGGTCGGCCACCAGAAGCCCGCAAATAGTATTGCCTTGATCACTCGATCTGGTCCAAAGTGTCCTCCTGCTACACCTTGGTGAGCAGTTTCCAAGATCTTGAGATATTCACTTTCATGGACACAAAGTCTCAGATAACCATCTTTACCACGTTTGTATAGATTATCACCAATGAGTGAGTAATCGTGGGCTTCTTGTTCTAAACTTCTTTTCCTAGCCAGAGTCATGTCTGGAGGGAATGTTTTCGTCCTCAGGAAGGATACTAGTGGTTCACTCCAATCTGGCACTATGGACACTTGATAAAGAGTGGCATGTTCCACAGGTGGTTTAGTGCTACAGATTGGGCATTCTTTGCACAACCTTTGGACATCCGCTTCCATAGTTGGCCAGTGCACTCCGAGTCTCCTTAGTGTCTGTAGGGTTTGTTGTTTTGAGTAGTGTTGCTCTAATGCACCCACATGTGCTAATTGCAACCACTTCGCATACTCGTCCTCTTCTACACAACAAGCCAAGATTCCTTGATCTGTGTGCTTGTACATACTACCAGCCATGATGTGGTACTTTTGGGCTTTTACTACCTCTCTATTCTGTGTGTTTACTACTGGATGGTTAGGCCCGTATGTCAATACTGGCACCAATGGCTTAGCCCACTGCGGTACCACTTCCAAGTTAAACAAGTAAGCATCAGGAAGGTCATCTGATACTCCTTGTGGGGCTTCTCCAGATGTGAGCCTAGAAAGGTGATCTGCTCTCAAATGAGTCCTCTCTTTCCTTACCACAACCTCGAAATCATATTCCATTAGCAAGAGAAACCATCTTACTAATCTTCCTGTATTGCATGGCTTGTTTACGAGATATAACAATGCTTGATGGTCCGTAAAAAATTTAAACTTATTTGCAAGCAAATAATGTCTAAACTTTTTAACTGCATATATCATGCCTAAGCCTTCTCTCTCAGTAGTGGTATAATTTCGTTCAGCTGCATTCAATTGTCTACTGGCATAGGCAATTGGAAGATCCATATTACCTTCAATAGTAGGTTGAGCAAGCACACACCCAATAGCATAATTGGATGCATCCACGTGAACATGGAATGGCTTATTCCAATCCGGTGTGGTTAAGATTGGTGCTGAACATAATCGCCGTTTAAGCTCATTGAAGGAATTCTCACATTCCTCAGTCCACTCAAAGTTTGTCAGAAGTCAGTACATGGGCTTTGCAATGACAGCATACATGTGAATGAACCGGCGGTAGTAACCACAATGTCCCATGAAAGCTTGCACTTCCTTGACATTCCTTGGCCTAGGTAGCTCTGCTATGGCTCTCACTTTCTCTTCATCAGTAGATATGCCATTCTTTGACACTATGTGCCCTAGAATCTTGCCTTGCCTGACCATGAAAACACACTTTTTTGGGTTTAGGCCCACCTGATATTCTCTACATTTGTCAAAGATTTGTCTCAGTTCAGGAATATGGGTTTGTCTAATGTTGGAATGAGCACAAATATCATCAACATAGACTTCTAAATTCTTCCTCAGGAACTCCGTAAATACATGGCACATCAACCTTTGGAAGGTAGCTAGTGCATTGGTAAGCCCAAATGGCATTACACGAAAGGCAAATATACCCCACTCTATGGCAAAAGCCGTCTTATGCTGATCTTCTGGAGCTATGGCTACTTGATTGTAGCCCGAAAATCCATCAAGGAAGCTATACACTTCCTTGCCTGCCACTCTTTCTAAGAGATGTTCTGTGATGGGAAGCGGATAGTTATCTCAGATTGTGGCTGCATTGACCTTCTTTAAGTTAATGCATACACGTAATTTACCATTCTTTTTGGGCACCACTACAATGGGGGATACCCATTCAGTGTGCTCAATTTCATAGATAAATCCAGCTTCAACCAGTCTATCTATTTCCTCTTTAATCTTGGCAGCGTAATTATCGTTATATGTATAGGGCTTTTGCTTAGAAGGTTTGGCATCCGAGGTCATGGGGATAGTGTGTGAGCATATGTCTGGATCAACACCTTTCAAATCCTTGTAACTCCAAGCGAATACATCTCTGTATTCTCTTAGCAAGGCTATTAACACATGCTCTTCTTCCTCTGTTAGGTCATGGCCTATGTACGTGCATCTCTCCTCTCCTTCTTCTAGGGCCACTACTATTTTCTTGGTGGTTTCTTTGTTATCATAGGCCTCTCTTGATTGTGCCTCTCGTTTAGGCATTCTTATCATGACTCTCCTGTCGTCTATCTCGTACTTCTTAAAATTTTCTGGGACCTCAAACAAAGATTCTTCCTCCTCTGGTGAGACTTCTCTTTTCTTTCGTTTCTTTCCTTCTTCCTTCGGGGTCACATGTGTGGCTAATCTTACATCATTTGTAAGCTCTCCATGCCTCTGGGGTTGAAATTCTACTTCATGGAAGTATTCTTCATCTGATGCAAAAGGTGGGTCCATAATGATTGACTCTAGATCGGAGTCACTTGCATCCTCAAATGCATCAGGGCTAGGTTCGCATTCTTCTAGAACTGCCTCTCCCATGATTGGCTCTATGGAGAAGACTGAAATGTCATAGCCATCCTCATCACAGTGAGGTGTCCATTGTTCTTCATTGATGGCTACATCCATGGTTGCTAGAATTTCTGCCCAGCCATGGGGTTCAAATTCTTCGTTTGGGAAAACTACCGGTGCATAGGCTGGGTCTTGGGTTGATCTATGGGTTTCTTTTGCACCTATCTCCCTGGCTTTTTCTCTCTTCTCTTCTTCTACAGCTACCTTACACATCCATAAGTGAGTGTCTTCATGCATCCACGAGGATCCGGATTCTATGGAATGCACCGATTCCGTATCATCTTTGGCTCTATGGATGGGGTTCCATTGAATAGGTGGTACATCTCTATGAGAGTAATCCTTGAGATTCACTTTCGTCGTAACACCTAAGTGCTGCAGGTACAAAGAATTGGTTCCCCAATCCTGTACCACTTGCAACTGTCGCATAAAAGGTCATCCCAAGATCATTTCATAGGCATGGTTCTTGCTAAAATCACATATGGCAAAGGTATGCTCGAACTCGACACCACAGGTGGTGAGAGTTATTCCTTCTAGCAATCCTAAGGGTCTCTCAATATGACCATCGGCCATCTGCAATTTCATTCTCGTTGGCCTGAGTGCTGACTTGCCCCAACGCTTCCATAGGGAAGTGGTGGCAATTGCAACTCCTGCGCCTGAGTCCAAAATTGCCTTGGTGGTGTACTCCTGGTGGGTAATGGGAAGATAGGTGTTACCTTCTTCACCTTCACACATATCTCCTATCTTATCCAAGGGTATCTCTGGTACTGTCCTATGTGATCCTACCTGGGAACGAGGTTTTGCTATCTCTGGTACTTGTTTGGCGACATGTTTCCATAATTGAGGTCTAACCTTGAGTAGCTCTTCCAAAGTGAGATTGCACTGCACTGTGGTGTTCTTCACTACCTCTGTGTTCTTAGGTATGACTGAATCTTCGTTTCTTACCATGACCGTGGGTGCTCTCATACAAGTAGACTTAGCTTCCCATGGGCCTGTGAAGTGGGGTAATTCTTGTAGAGAGTTAGACTCAAAGTCTAGTCTGTCCTGAGAGTGGGTGCTCTCCTGCTCCTCATAAATGGATGGGATGTCTTGTGGGAATTGGTCGCGTGCATCATCCACAAGTTCAATAGGAGGAGGGACTTCACTCTCTTTAGCCCATTTCTCTTCTTGAATCTCGCGTAGGATTTCTGGTGTGAACCGATTCATAGAAGATGATGTGTCTGGCTCCGTAGAGTTAGGCACATAGGCTTCCTGAGCAGGAATGCTTAATCTTTCACTTGCCTTGTCCTTGCGTTGAGAGGCGGGTTCCTTTTCTGATTGTGCAATCAGCTTCTCTATTCTTTCTAATAGTCCATCAAAGTGCAACTGTGTCTTCGCTGAACTAGAGATGTTAAATAGGCGACTGGCCTCAAACATGGTCTGAGCCAATTCCACCATCTTGGCACAAATTTTGGTTCGTTCTAGCTCTAGTTCTGCTCTAGGGTAACACTTTTCATGATCAGTTACGTTTGGTCCTTCTTGGATTCTGGCCTGATATGCTTTAAGCATCATATTAAGGTCTTCGGGAGTGGGATCAGCTAATACTGATCTTGCTTGGGGTGGTGGGTGGGTTACGTGGGGTGTATTAGCGGGTGGAGGGATGGAGGGTGATGGGGATGGTAGCGGTGGGAATGTGTGAGAGTGCGGTTGCGATGTGATCTCTATGATTTTGGCCTTGGTTTCTCGTAGACTTTCCTCAAGATCACTCATCTTCTTTGTCCATTGCCTTTTCATACGTTCACGGCTATCTCTCCAAGCTCTTGTCCTCTTCTTTGTCATGCTCCCTGTTTCACTAACATCTGGGCTCTTCTCCTGATCTACCCCTTGGTTTTGCTGCAATGCTTGAGCTCTAGTGATCACTTGCACGGGTGTAGTGGAAGTGACACTTCCTGTGGAATCTACCACTAACCCAATAACGTTAATAGGAGTAATTTTTGGCATATTACTAGGATTCCTAGGGCAGTCTCGTAAGAGATGTTCCTTTCCATAGTCTTGGCAAAAACCCTGGATCGTTACTGACTGGGGTTGTGTCGGTGGAGGCACAGGGCAATCACGAATGAGATGATCTCCTTGACATCTGTAGCATGGTCCTCTAGGGAATGGAGGTCTTGCCTGCCTAGATTGAGGCCTAGGATTGGGGTTTGTATACATGAGGTTTGTGTGATCTGACTCCCAACTATGTTCACTCGGTTCTTCACTATAGTAGGACTCACCATGTTCAGGAGATTGCATGTAGTAAGCCTGAGGACTATCAACATGTGTAGAATCGAAGCTATGGTCACTGGGATCACTTTCTGAAAGCACTGGTGTTACTGGGACTATGGCTCTATTCAGGTTTTCTTCTGCAGCAGCATACTTTACCGGAATCACATTAGCTGGAGCTGGGGGTTGTTGTGCTAGCACAGGCTAAGGCCTTTGTTGGTTTTGGTAGGGTTGATAGGTTTGTTGAGGCCTCGCATACTGCTGAGGTGGGTACTAGTTCTGGTATCTTCCTTGTTGAGGGTATGGTTGTGGGTACGTCTGCCTAACAGTTTGCTTATTGTAGGGGCAATCTTGCGTGGTGTGATTGGTGTACCTTCGTTCTATGGTGCAGTATTGGCTACTAGGATTAACTTGGGGTTGAGCCATAATGGGATATACATTCGCCATGTGGTCGCCGCCACAAGTATAGCACCTTCTCACAGGGGCAAACCTTGGGATTTGTTTGTTAGTGACGCCTAATTTCTGAGCTACTTTCTCTGCAAGTTCCTCAATTGATGTGGATTGCGTGGAAGAGAGGTTAGAGGCACTATCTGAATCTTTGTATATCTTGGAAAGCTCTAACTCCTCCCCTAGGTTATCCTCGATGTCAATGCACATGCGCACACACTCTTCTATGGTCCTAGGGTCCTTCAAGTACACATAAGATCTCAATTTAGTACTTAGCAATCCATCCAGGAATAAAGCCACTTGCTTAGCTGGTGTGGGTAGCTCCAAAACGGGGCATCTTTCTAAGTATTGCCTAAATCTTCTTCCTGCAAGTCTCACGGTTTCTTGAGGGGTTTGCTTGAAGCTGTGAATCAGCGAGGAGGTATTATGCCTTATGCCACTCTTAGAGAATTCAATAATGAAAGCCTCTAGGAGTTGGTCTATGCTCCTGAACTGCCTCTCATTTAGTGGTTGAAACCATGTCAGGGCAGTGTTCCTAAGGGTCAGACCAAAGGCATTGTACTGCGTGAATAGATCCTCCACTTGTTCAGCTCTCAGGACTTGCCTAAACTCAGCCACATGATCGTATGGATCTCTAGTGCCATCGAAGTAGTTCTTCATGGACTTAACTAGCTGAGTCGGTCTCAAAGTCCTTGTGTGCTCTCTAGGTCGTGGTAGAGGGAACTCATCCGCATTTCTTTGATTCCTGTGAGCTCTAAGTATCTCAGGTTCTACTCTATTTGTTTCCGTCCTCGTTCTTTCTCTGCCCAATGGGTTGGCAAAGCTTACTTATGGTCTATCTCTACTTCTGTCTCTTTGCATTCCATGAGCTTGGGATGTTCTAGCTCCAGGGTGACCATAGGATACATTCGATCTTGGTTGGGGAAAAATGAATTCACCCTTCCAAGTGTAAGCATGCCTATCATTTTCTGTCACCACAAAGATCCTGTCCGAAGCGTGATCTAAGTAGGTCACTCTACCTGGGCTATCAGGATCCTTAAACTCATAGATCATGATTGTTCCTATACCAATTGGCCGATCGGGTTTGTACCTCCAAAAGGCTTCGCCAGTCTCTCGATTGAGGAGCAAATCTATGCTCTTATTATCCTGGGGAATCCACTCCGGTGTGATAATCCTAGTGAGAACCGATTTACCTCGAGGGGTTCTAGGTTCTGCACCCATGTTTCCTTGCTCCAAGTCACCTAAGTCTGCTTCGGGGATTACATTTCCAAATTCGTCCGTCCTATCTGGGTGACTGGTGACTACGTATATGGTTCCTTCTTTGTCCAAGTATGCTCCATTTTCAAACTTGACAGCTGGGTGCTCTAATCCAATGGATTGATCAGGATTCTTAATCTGTACCACAGATCTTCCTAGGTTGTCCTCATAGATGTTGGCACCTAATCGGTTGGTCCTAAGGTATTCCAACTGCGTTTTGTAAGGGCCTTCTACCTTGTGCAAGTATGGCACTCCTGAACTTCCTGTAGGTCTCTCCATACCTTGAGACATCTCGGATTCACTAGTCTGAGAACTTGGGTAGTATGAGTGGTGGCTCAACTGTTGGGCCCACGACCTAGCAGTGTGCTCGACACTAGCCTCTGAAGACCTAAGGCTTTGTCTATCCCTTACTAGATGTCGTCCTGATCTAAGGTTCATATGCTTATTTAAGTAGCCCAATTTTTTTCCCAGAGTACAACCTCGTTGCAAAGTCCTTTTGTACCAATTACTTAATCCCCTTTTTATGTTGATTATCGTGTTTCTACTCTTGTCTGATATCACGTCGTTAGGAATACTTGAGTTTAATTTCTCACTTTAGTTCGGTCGTTTCACGTTAGGTTCTTTTCCTTTAAGGTTGTCGTTCACACACACAGGTTATCTCTTGTCTTGAACTCGATTTCTTAGATAGTCTTTGATTTATCTCGTGCCTATCGTTGCCTGGAATTACTTCTAACACTACCCGCACTTAGCCTAAACTAAGAATTGACAGAGAGTGTTGCAGGTTTTCCAACCTTGAGTTCCTTTCCTTGTGTTGTTGCCCTGGTGTGTCCAGGACGCGCGTTCCCAAGCCTGCACTTACTCTTGCTTTGCGTACCCTTCGATGCTCTCAAAGGACCTGTAAAAGGCCCACTGTTAGCTCAAGACTTAAATTCAAAAGACAGAACCAATGAATCTCATTGCTGTAGCACAAACACTAATTTGCATATTGAATTTTAGGAAAAACAATTCTTAAGACCCCTGACTTTGATCCCCCTGGGTATGGTCAACTTCAAAATGCCCTAGCTGAAAATCAATGCATTATCTTTATAAAAAACAGTTGAGGGCGTGTAGTATATGCCACAAGCTTTCCAACAAGCCCTAGAGCTCAAAAATGGATTTCGTATGAAAAAGTTATGACCGTTCAGGGTTCTAGGGTTAAGACAGAGTTCAAACAGGATCACTGTGCAACAGGTCTTCCCCAAGTTGTTTTCCTAAGGCCTCCTTTGTGCTCTAGAGTAAAATGTTTATGCCCAAAATTAGCCCAACTCTTCAATTAACAAACCCTAAAAAATTTGGCTAAAATTGGCTGTCAATCACGATCGACTGGGCTGTCAATCGCGATGGACAGAGTGTCAATCGCGATGGACTGAGTATCAATCGCGATGGACAGGCAATCAATCGCGATGGACAGGGGGTCAGCCAATCGCGATGGACAGGCAATCAATCGCGATGGATAGGGATTAGTCAATCGTGATGGACAGGCAATCAATCGCGATGGACAGGGGGTCAGTCAATCGCGATGGACAGGGGTCAGTCAATCGCGATGGACAGGGGTCAGTCAATCGCGATGGACAGGGGTCAGTCAATCGCGATGGACAGGGGTTAGTCAATCGCGATGGACAGGGGTCAGTCAATCGCGATGGACAGGGGTCAATTAATCGCGATGGACAGAGCTGTCAATCGCGACGGACAGAGCTGTCAATCGCGATGGACTGAAATTTTGCAAGATTTTCAAAAATTTTGGTGGAATTGTGGTGTGCAAGGTCTCTAGTCCACTGTGGTGCACTCAGATTTACCAAAAGGTGAAAATTTCTGTCAATCGCGATCGATAGGAGTCAGCGACTGCGAGACAGTTCTGCACATTTCCGTACCTGCACGACGTGCTGGAGGGGATGATGATGCTGAAACCTGCAAGAAACTCGAAAAGCATGCAAAAAATAGCACACAACAGTTCGCTCTCTCGCTCTCTCTCACAAGTGAAATGAGGTGGAGAAGGTGATATAATCAAAAAACTGAAATTTTCACGATGATGGAAGTGGAGGTGGAAGATGGTGATGATGATGATGGTGATGATGGTGGTAAGGTGAGAAAGAAAAAAATAGGAAAAGTAAAGAAATTACCTACAACGCCAACGTCTCCAATCTACGTCTTACCATCACACGCTCGTCCTCAAAGCTCGATCCCCGGCAATGGCACCAAAATTTGGTGTAGCTCAGTGATGAGTAGCACCTCCTTTAATGTCAATCCGGGAAGACATGAGGTTGCTATGAAGACCACGAGCAAGTGGAGGCACAAGTGCGTGAGTGAGAAGCACACAAGCATGCACACACATACACACACACGCGCACACACAGCAAGACAAAGAGTGAGAAGCAATGGAGTTCTTAGATTACTCTCAAAAAGCTCTTACAAGTTCGTTTCAATTACAATCTAACCTCAAAAATGATCTCTCTAGCTCTTTTTATAGTTTTTGACTAGGTTTTGGCCCTGTCCAGACCTAGTGTCCGGCCTAGTTAAAAATTAGGTTCCAGGGCCAATTCGAGGGCTTAAACGGAGTCTCAAAAATACAAAATTTGATATGTAGGCACTTCTAAGGCTCCTCAAGCTCAAGGACTCCTTGGCTTGCACAAAATGGAGCTACAAAAATATGGAATGGTATTTACAATGACTGTTAGTGATAAGAATCATTGTTATAAAGATGTTGATTTGGAAAAATTTGAAGGGCCTATCTGCCAGATTTGCGTCGACTGCTTTGTCTACTTACTCCTTCACCTTGCTCTGACTCTCTCCGCTGGCTTCCTTGTCTAGTCAGTCCTTGGGTGCCCATACTGCTCTCAACAGGGTTATAGGCATGTATACAAGACAAGGGAAAAACCCTCCTAAAGAGGGAAAAACGTGCTTCAAAGGTATGTTCACACACATCACTACCAATAGATCAACAATTCCTACCATAGGATTGATGCAGTGAACAAGGAGCTGGCACTTATGTATAAGGAAGTGCCAACTTATGCAGAAAGACATGAATCCATAAAATGAAGTAAATACAAAGCTTTGTAGAGGACTTCAATCTTCTCCCTAGGTAGAGCCATTTTTTATATGTTTGCAAAATTATCCTTTGTTGCAACATATGCCAAACGTATCTCCCTATTAGAGAACCTCTCATTGACAAAATGATAGTGCACCTCAATGTGCTTAGTGTAAGCATGCAACACCAAGTGCCTCAAAACTTCTAATGTGCTATGAAAGTTAATGAAGATTACGGTGCTAGAAGACTCATTAACACCCAAATTAGCCAAAAGGATCCTTAACCACACACACTCAACAATTACTATGAAAGTTGTTGGTGCAAATGTCAAGCCTTCACACTTGGCGAGACATTGAAGAAGTTATGTGCAACTCTTTGAAGAACCATATGAACCATTGCTTATGATTTTTATCATTAACTTTTGTAAACGTCATTTGACTTAGAGGAATCTTGTAAATCCACTAAACTCGTGGAGTTAGGAGAGCAAATAAGCTACGAATTCTCATGAGATAATATCTCTTCATTTAGAGGAAGAACGTTTAGGTGGAAGATCATTTGAATTTCAAATTCAAATATGAAAAATCTCTTTATAAAAGTATTTGGAAAACACGCGGTCAAAGACACTCCCTTTGTGAGCCATTCATTTGATCACTTGTAGAGGTTGAATAGCACATTTTAGTGCTCACTCACCTCACTATCATTTGGCATCATTTCTTTGGCAATGACTTTGTAAAGTCATGTTCCATAATACATATACATCATTAAGTATCTCTGTTGATCTCTCTGCCATTTTCACTCAAAAAAGTGTACTTGTAATGCTCATATCCCAGTGACTTCTCCATTATTTCAATTGTGGATTTGTGCAATGGCTTGGTCATCGTCGTGGTGGCCCATCTCGACTCTAGAGTCATCTCTCAGCACTGCCTTGGACACGCAAGATTATAACCATATCTATACCACTGTGTCCTCATCGATCAAATGTTGTGTTAGTTCTTTCGTGCTGATTTTTACATTATATGATCAAATTTTCATATGTATCCCTCTTAGCATAAAGCTAATATTTTGCTTCTGAAAAAGCTAATATACTGGTATATCCAATGTATGTTTTCTTAACCCTGGTCGTGCCGATTATTAAATAATCTCACCTAGTCCTTATGTTGTCATTGCTTTATTGTACTTTCTCCATACGTATAAAGCAATTGCAAAACATGGTTTTCAAGTCATGGAATTGGTAAAGATGTCATGCACGATTTGCGAATGTATGAGGCATCATCGACACCATTCAACTACTTCTAATTGTTAAAACTTATTCTATAATGTTATCTAATATACTCCTACTTATGAAAGGAAATTAAATCTAGAATTCATCAACTTTATCCAAATAACCGCTATTTTTTACTATCATATATGTGTGTGTGTATGTGTGGAATGGGCAACCAATCTTGAGACATATATCATACATACAAACATACACACACACACACACACACACACACACACACACATATATATATATATATATATATATATATATATATATATATATATATATATATATGTGTGTGTGTGTGTGTGTGTGCATGTGTGTGTATACACACACACACACACACATATATATATATATATATATATATATATATATATATATATATATATATATATATATATATATATATATATATATATATATATATATATATATATGTATATATATATATATACATATATATATATATATATATATATATATATACACACACATATATATATATATATATATGTATATATGTATGTGTGTGTGTGTGTCTGTGTCTATGTAATATAGAGATCAACTAAAGTAAGTGATAAGTGAATGGCACTAGAGACAATGTACACAAGAGATTTGCAAAGTGGTAGAAATAAGCTCCAAAATATAACTAGTATTGAAAAATAAACTTAAAAATAGTATTTATAAAAACTATAAAATGGTAGAGCTGGAGGAAACTATGGTATAATGTGCATCAGAGTTTATAATGACCTTTCTTTATAGGTTGAAGCACAAAAAGGTTAATTCATAGTTCCATACTTTTCACAAAAAATCACAAGAGGTACTTTTTTGGCTAACGTTTTATGCTTTTTTGTTACTTTTATGGTCAAATATTATGCATGGGATGAGATCCATTGACATGTGGCATAACATTTTTGACATGTAACTCTTTGAGTGACAAAATATGGTCAAATTCAAAATATGATATATCATTAGAAAAATCTTAATTATTTCTCTCCGAATCTATGATAAACCCTTTCTACATATATCGATCTAAATTGACTACTTATTGACCAACATTTTACCTTAAAATCCATGTATATGTAAAATCCCACTCTTTTGAAAGGTTAATTTCTAACAATCCTCTCCTAAAGTGACACAAGTGGAATATCGCATGGTAGCTATATACTAGCAACTTGTCAAATGTTGTTTTATGTACCTTTAAATATCATGTCAATGTTCACAATAGGACTTTACCCATGGAGACCACTCCATACTAGTGTAGGATTTTGAGGTACGTGGAAGCACATGAATAACACAATGAAGAAGAAGAAGCTTGGAGCACAACACAATCCTAAATGTATTATCAAGAGAAAGTGTTACGTGACCTATTAGATGACCTCTTAGCTTGAAACTTGTTAGGTGACCTCTTAGGGTTATAGGCATGTATACAAGACAAGGGAAAAACCCTCCTAAAGAGGGAAAAAAGTGCTTCAAAGGTATGTTCACACACATCACTACCAAGATAGATCAACAATTCCTACCAAAGGATTGATGCAGTGAACAAGGAGCTGACACTTATGTATATGGAAGTGCCAACTTATGCAGAAATACATGAGTCCACAAAATGAAGGAAATCCAAAGCTTTGTAGAGGGAAAACCAAGTGCCTCAAAACATCCAATGTGCTATGAAAGTTAATGAAGATTTTGGTGCTATAAGTTTCATTAACACCCAAATTAGCCAAAAGGATCCTTAGCCACACACACTCAACAATCACTATGAACGTTGTTGGTGCAGATGCCAAGCCTTCACACTTGGCTAGACATTGAAGAAGTTATGTGCAACTCTTTGAAGAACCATATGAACCATTGCTTATGCTTTTTATCATTAACTTTTGTAAAAGTCATTTGACTTAGAGGAATCTTGTAAATCCACTAAACTCGTGGAGTTACGAGAGCAAATAAGCTACAAATTCTCATGAGAGAATATCTCCTCATTTAGAGGAGACCGTTGAGGTGGAAGATCATTTGAATTTCAAATTCAAATATGTAGAATCTCTTTATAAAAGCTCTTGGAAAACATGCAGTCAAAGACACTCCCTTTGTGAGCCATTCATTTGATCACTTCTAGAGGTTGAGTAGCACACTTCATTGCTCACTCACTTCACTATCATTTGGCATCATTTCTTTGGCAATGACTTTGTAACGTCATGTTCCATCATACATATACATCATTAAGTATCTCTATTGATCTCTTTGCCATTGTGACTCAAAATAGTGTACTTGTAATGCTCATATCTCAGTGATTTTTCCATTATTTCAACTGTGGATTTGTGGAATGACTTGGTTATCACTAAGTGACATTACAAAGTCATTTGGCATCATTTCTTTGGCAATGACTTTGTAACGTCATGTTCCATAATACATATACATCATTAAGTATCTCTATTGATCTCTCTGCCATTGTCACTCAAAATAGTGTACTTGTAATGCTCATATCTCAGTGATTTCTCCATTATTTCAACTGTGGATTTGTGGAATGACTTGGGGAATGATGCAGTGAACAAGGAGCTGACACTTATGTATAAGGATGTGCCAACCTATGCAGAAATACATCAATCCACAAAATGAAGTAAATCCAAAGCTTTGTAGAGAGATTCAATCTTCTCCCTAGGTAGAGTCATTTTTTATAACATTTGCAACATTATCCTACGTTGCAACATATGCCAAACTGAGCTCCCTAGCAGAGAACCTTTCACAGACATAATGATAGTGCACCTCAATGTGCTGAGTGTAAGCATGGAACACCAAGTGCCTCAAAACTTCCAATGTGCTATGAAAGTTAATGAAGATTGGGGTGCTAGAAGACTGGTTAACATCCAAAATTAGCCAAAAGGGTCCTTAGCCACATACACTCAACAATCACTATGAAAGTTGTTGGTGCAAATGCCAAGCCTTCACACTTGGCTAGACATTGAAGAAGTTATGTGAAACTCTTTGAAGAACCATATGAACCATTGCTTGTTGTTTTTACCATTAACTTTTGTAAAAGTCATTTGACTTAGAGGAATCTTGTAAAGCCACTAAACGCGTGGAGTTAGGAGAGTAAATAAGCTATGAACTCTTATGAGAGAATGTATCCTGATTTAGAGGAAGAACTTTTAGGTTGAAGATCATTTGAATTTTAAATTCAAATTTGAAGAATCTCTTTATAAAAGTACTTGGAAAACACGCGGCCAAATACACTCCCTTTGTGAGCCATTCATTTGATCACTTGTAGAGGTTGAGTAGCACACTTCATTGCTCGCTCATCTCACTATCATTTGGCATCATTTCTTTGCCAATGACTTTGTAAAGTCATGTTCCATAATACATATACATCATTAAGTATCTATGTTGATCTCTCTGCCATTGTCGCTTAAAATAGTGTACTTGTATTGCTCATATGTGAGTGATCCCACCCTTATTTTCAATGATATATAGCTTGTTGGAACTAGCTCAAAGTCTGCTACAAGATGACAAATTGTGAAGATATTTGATTCATGCAATTGGGAGAAAATCGCCTCGATGTGTTCATTGGTCATATTTTGCACATCTCCTAAAAAGTTGGTGGTAAGGCTTCAGTTGCTAAATTGATTGCTCTCTGTATAGTCAATCATTTTAAGTGATTTTACTTGGAATCATTAGATCTCTAAGCTAATTAGATACCCTCAAAAGTACGTTTTCTAATTGCTACTTTACTGGGGGTACTGAGCAAAACATCTAACAAGTGTCAAGACCAAAATAGCAACTTTTTGGTCACTAATCAATTGCAAAGTTACTTGTTTTGATCTAATTTTTTGTTTTTGGTCATTAGTTAATTGCAAAGTTACCTGTTTCGAAAGTACATAGTTACCATTTACTGTCATTGGGAAGCTTAAGGGGCCTACATCACAACTCAAAAGTGAAAGAGGGTAGGTACAAAGCAAGGATTGGGAATACCAACTCATTTCTTTAGGTGTCCATCCATCTTTCCCAATAGTGGTATCAGAGCAATTGAGGTAAAAATGGGAGATGGTTTCCCTTCTTTTATTAACAAATCGGAAAGGAACAACTACCAAGCATGGTCCTTGAGGATGAAGACATACTTACAAGGAAGGAGTCTCTATGGATACATATCAAGAGATGAGGAGATGCCCATTTTCAGAAGCAAAGGACAACCTACAAGAGAGGATCTTGAAAGACTCACCTCATGGTGTGCCAAAGATGCATTAGGAAGGTCATATCTACTTAACTCTATCTTTGATTTCCTTCCACACATTAGGAATTGTAAAACATCCGAAGAGACTTGAGATACATTGTCCTCATACTTTTCTTCCAACAAAAGAGCTAGGAAGAATCAATTCTGGATGGGTGACCAAAGTCAAAGATGTGGCTGACCAATGGGCAAGCATAGGAGAGGAGATTGAAGAGGACCAAATTTTGAGGCAAGTAATCAATGGCATCAAGGCAGATGACAAATGGGAAGCCTTCACATCTACTATGGACTTATACATGGACATGCAGATTCCAGATCTTACTACACTCATGGGGCAACTCTTCACCCATGAGGCCAAGCTCAACAAAAGTGGAGATTCATCAAGAGATAACAACTCTTCTTCCCTATATACATATAAAGGAAAGACTAAAGACAAAGGGAAGAACAAGAAAGTAGAGGATGAAGGTACTACGACTCAAGCTAACTATGGAGGGAGAGGTAGGAACTCAAGAGGTAGGGGGAGAGGAGGTACGCAAGGTAGGGGGAGACCTTTCAACTCTTCCTCACGCAATATATGTGGATTGTCTTATCACACTATAGATGAGTGCTATAGGAATTTCAATAATCAAAGAGGAAGAGGATATCAAAGAGGAACAGGATATCAAAGAGGTGGCTACACACAATCAAGAGGAAGGTTCAAACATAATCAAGGCTACAAGAACAAATTACAATAACAACTACCAAGGTGGATACAAATCAAGAAAGGAATACAACAATTACATAGAGGATCAAGAGGATTCCCTTCTGATTATGGACATGGTTTCAAAGCAATGTAAGAATGATGAACTCCTCTTCTATATTGACTCAGGTTGTTCAAACCATGTGGTACGCAATGTAGCTCTTCTCTCTGACCTTGAAGAACCCAAGGGAAAGCACCAAGTACAAACAGGTGATGACACCAAGCATTCACTAGTCAAGGTAGGAAATGTCAAAACCTTTTATGGGAATAGAAATCTGTTGAGGAGGGTTCTATATGTACCTACAATCACCAAAAATTTGATGAGTGTTGGAAAAATTGTGGAAAAGTGTTTGCAGGTTAGGTTCTACAAATATGGAGCATTTGTGAAAGATCCCTAACATGGACTCAAGAGAACTGCCAAGGGAGAAAAGACACGTAGATGGTTTACATTTGATCTTGAAGATACAAGGAATATTGCATTGTATAATTACTAAGATCAAACATTGTCAAAGCTTGAGATTTGGCATAAAAGATTAGGGCATATTGTTGAGAGAACCTTGAAGCAAATATGTACAGATCAATGTGTGCCTCGGATACCTAATATATCCAAGCAACACATGATCTATAAATGTGGTGCATGTCACTTTGGTAAATTGCACATGTTACCCTTCTCAAGGAAAGGTTACATGCATGAGGATTACTTGGAACTTGTCCACACAAATGTGTGGGGACCAAGCAAGGACCCATCAATTTCTCACTCAAGGTACTATGTGTCTTTCATTGATGATTTCAGTAGATGGACTATCTTGTACTTTATGAAACACAAAGATGGTGTTCAATTGCTTTAAGAAGTATCTTGCACTTGTGGAAAACCAAACATGAAGAAGCCTAAAGAGACTAAGGTCAGATGGAGGAGGTGAGTACTTCTCAAATGAATTTGATGCATTCTTGTAGGATAGAGGAATCAAAAGGAAAATTACAACAAGGTATACCCCTGAGCAAAATGGGGTGGTAGAGGGGAGAAATAGGTTGATTGTTGAAACAACTAGATCAATGCTAAATGAGAAAAGTTACCTAGTTATTTGTGGGCAGAGAGTGTATCTACTGCCACTTATCTTGTTGACAGGTTGCCATCCAAATCACTTGATGGGATGACCCCATATGAAGCATGGTATGGTAGGACCCATAACTTGATCATTGTAGGATCTTTGGATGTGTTGCTTATGTGCATATCCCATCTCATCATAGGTATGCTAGACCCTAAGGCAGAGAAGTGCACTTTCATAGGGTATGATTTTAATCAGAAAGGGTACACGTTTTATAATCCATCCAACAAAGGATTTATGGTCAGTAGAGATGTTGTGTTTGATGAGAATGATTCTTGGTTTGAAAGTGAATGCAGGAAGGTTAGGTTGCCATATGACTTGGAAGAGGAGTTTCCAAGTCTCACCCAGGAGGAACCAAGCCAATTTGAATACATCAAATCAGATGATGAGGACACCATCAATTTGGAGGATTTCAAAGCATGTAAGTCAAAGGGCAAGGTCAAGGTGAAGAGGTTGGAAGATATACCTGAATAATCCAACCAAGCGATCAGAAGATCACAAAGGGAGAGCAAGAAAGCAATCAGATATGGGTATGACACTTCTTTAGTTACCAAGCATTCCATTTATCTTACTAAAGATTTATCATTTGAAGAACCTACTTCATATGAAGAAGCAAAGACCAAGGAAGAATGGAAAAAATCTATGGATGGAGAAATAGAAGCACTCAAGGAGAATGATACTTAGGAACTAGTGCCAAAGAAGGAATCAATGAATGTAATTGGTTCTATATGGATTTACAAAATCAAGAAAAACTTAGATGGATCCATAAAGAGGTATAAAGCTAGACTTGTAGCTAAGGTTCTTGCACAAACCCAAGGTGTTGACTATGAAGAGACTTTCTCACCTGTGGCCAAAATGCCAACCATCAGAGTATTGGTAAGTGTGATTGCATCAAGGAATTGGAATTTGTACCAATTGGATGTAAAAAATGCTTTTCTTAATGGCTAGATTTTAGAGCAGGTTTACATGCCTCAACCTCGTGGCTATGAAGATCCAAGCAAGGTAAATTATGTGTGCAAACTCAACAAAGCTCTTTATGGATTGAACCAAACACCTAGGGCATGGAACCATAGGTTGGCTACATATCTTCAAGATCAAGGACTCATCATGAGCAAGGCAGATACTTCTTTTTTTTTCAAGAGAAGTAATTTAGAGGTGATATACTTATGTGTGTATATTGATGATATCATAATTATAGGTAGTGATTCCAATGGCATCAAACAAATCAAGCACCTAATGATGTAGGAGCTCAAAATCAGGGATCTAAGGTCACTAAAATATTTTCTTGGACTTGAATTAGTCTACACAAATTCTGGAATTTATATTACTCAAAGAAAGTATGTGAAAGACATGTTGAAGAAAATCACGCCTTTACACTTGGCTAGACATTGAAGAAGTTATGTGCAACTCTTTGAAGAACCATATGAACCATTGCTTATGCTTTTTACCATTAACTTTTGTAAAAGTCATTTGACTTAGAGGAATCTTGTAAAGCCACTAAACTCATGGCGTTAGGAGAGAAAATCAGCTACAAATTTGCATGAGAGAATATCTCCTCATTTAGAGGAAGAACTTTTAGGTGGATGATCATTTGAATTTCAAATTCAAATTTGAAGAATCTCTTTATAAAAGTACTTGGAAAACATGTGGCCAAATACACTCCCTTTGTTAGCCATTCATTTGATCACTTGTAATGGTTAAGTAGCACACTTCATTGCTCACTAACCTCACTATCATTTGGCACAATTTGTTTGCCAATTACTTTGTAAACTCATGTTCCATAATACATATACATCATTAAGTATCTATGTTGATCTCTCTGCCATTGTCACTCAAAATAGTGTACTTGTAATGCTCATATCTCAGTGCCCGCAACATCATTTTCAATGATCTATAGCTTGTTAGAACCATCACAAAGTCTAATACAAGCGGACAAAGCTTCAAGATATTTGATCCAGCCAATTGGGAGAAACATGCCTCGAAGTGGTCACTAGTCATTCTCTGCACATCTCTTCAAAAGTTGGGGGTAAGGCTTCATTTGATAAATTGATTGCTCTATGTATAATCCATCACTTTAAGTGATATCAATAGGAATCATTATATCTATAAGCTAATTAGAGACCCTTAGAAGGATTTTTTCTAATTGCTACTATACTGGGAGTACAGAGCAAAACATCGAGCAGATGTTGACCAAAATAACAACCTTTTGGTCATTAGCTAATTGAAAAGTTACCTGTTTTGATCTAATTGTTTGAAGCATCATTTCCATAGTACGTAGGCACTTATTTAGTGTCATTGGGAATCTAAAGGTGCCTACATGACAACTCTGAAGTGAAAGAGGTCAGCTACAAAGAAGGTATTAGCAGTACCAACTCATTTCTTGAGGCGTCCATCCATCTTTCCCAACAAAAGTTGTCGTATACTCAGCCTAGCAAATAGAACCGTCCATAATAGTTTGCTTCTTACTCAACCAAGATATGCATGAGATAGCGAGCATGAAGCAAAAAATCATTGGTGAATATAGGAGTTTCATTGTGACCAATCAAATCTGAGTCTAAAAAAACATTAAATCTCTCAGTAGTGATATCCCTTGGGATAAGACAATCCAAGTAGCTGGGTACCATTCAAGTAGAGAAGAATGCACGTAATCACCTCCCCATGCTTGAAACCTAGGCAATCCATAAATCTACTTATCTAAGAGAAACAAAAATGAATATCAAGTCATGTTATGCCTAAGTAAATTAAGCATCCAACCTTTTGCTGATAGCGAACAACATCAATGCATTTCTAAAATTATGAAGACTCAACCCTAAACATGTTTCCATAAGAGTGGCAATAGTTTTGTAACCTTCAAGGCCAAGGCAATGCAATAATGTGTCCATATATTTTTCTTGACACAAAGCTATTCCCCCGTCAACTTCCCATAAATGATGCAAGTGGCCCCAGTCTATTGGAGTTTGAGGCCTAGAGAAGCACGCAAACAACACAAGGAACAAGAAGAAGCTTGGAGCACAACACACAAAACTCAATGTATTATGATGTAAATGTAAAGAGATAAGTGACCTATTAGGGTTATAGGCATATATAAAAGCCACGGAAAAACCTCTTAAAGAGGAAAGAAATTAGGTGATGGTCCTAAGTCTGTTCACACACATCAATACCAAAATATATCAAAAACTCCACCTTGCAAGTGATCCCCAAAGCTTTGAAGAAAGCTTCAAACATCTTCCTAGGAAAAGCCTTTGTGACAAGGTCTACAATGTTCTCTTGTGTTGGCACATAACCCCAATTGAGGTCTTGAACGGATACCCTCTCGCTAAGATAATGATAGTACACCTCATTGTTCTTTGTGCAAGCATGGAAAACAGGGTTCCATGCAACTCCCAATGCACTCTAGCTCTCATGCACGATGGTGTTGATAGAAGACTAACAAACACCCAAATCAACATAAAGGTGTGGGAGCCAAACAAACTCAAGACTCGCTATAAAACTTGTACTATACTCAACCTCACAACTAGAATTTCCTAGAATATGCTGCTTCTTGCTCAACCAAAATATGCATAAGCTACCAAGCATGAGGAAAAAACCATTGGTGGACACAAGAGTTTCATCACAACCTATCCAATACCAGTGAGAAAAAGCATGCAAATATAGGATTAATGATCCCTCGGGATAAAGCAATCCAGGTAGCTTGGTACCATGCACGTAGTGAGAGATGCACTTAATCACTTGCAAATGCTTGACACCTACATAATGCATAAACCTTCTCATCTTTGAGACAACAGACTGGTTATAAGACTGAGTTATGCATAAGTAAATCAAGCATCCAGTAGCATGCTAATAGAGAACACCATAAAAAATGCATCTCCAACACCATGGAGATTCAATTATAAACTTGTTTCCATACGAGTGGTGGTATGTTTGTAGTCTTCAGGGACAAAATACTGCAACAATGAGTCAATATATTTTGATTGAAAAACATATCAGCCTTAAATTCAGCAATATGCTTCTCATTAGGGCCACTGAGTAGCATGTCATCAACATAGACAGGAATGCTCATAAGTACATCATCTCAAGGTTTTACATATAAGGTGATCGAAGTTGGACTGTTCCCAAAACCATGTGCAATCAACTAGGCATGTATCTTTTCATAGGGAGCACGTGGTGCTTGATTTAAACCATATAATGCCTTTTTCAACCTACACACCTTAATTTCATGCCCTTTTTGCACAAAAGCATGGGGCTAGAATAAATACACTTCTTCATGTAAGTGACCATTTAGAAATCTACTTTTAATGTCCATCTAATGTCCATTCTAGCTAAGATCACCTCCAAGTGCACAAGTTCTATGAACAATATTCATTGAATATGAGGGTGCAAACATCTTATCAAAATCAATGCCTCTCTCTTGGTCATAACCCTATGCATGAAGCTAGCCTTACACCTATCAACTAGTCCATTAGGCTTATGGTTTAGCTTATATACCCATTTAATGGCAATGGCCTTTTTTTCCTTGAGCAAAATCACATAAAGACCATGTACCATTCTTTATAATAGCATCATTTTCTGATTGCATAGCAGCCATCCAATTTTTTAAATTTTTTGCTTAACACTAGTCTTGTACCAAAATAGGATACTATGGTGTCCTTTTCTCTAAAAAATTAAAAACAATCACACATACTAGTCAAAATTGTTTTTTGAAAAAATCTTCATGTCTCATAAAGGACTATATCTAGAGGATCTATAAAACATATATTAAAACAAGTAACCTTTTTGATGACTCAAGATGTAGAAATGATTGAATATGGTTAAGAATTATATACGAGAAGAAAGAAACATCTCCATAAAAAAAATTTACTCATATTGGAATAGTTTTTCTAGTGTTTATTGAAAGTCATATAATGACTTAACACAAGTCTTGGGAGTTGGAAAAATCATTTTTATAATAAAAAAACCTATCACAATATAATTAACTCATTATATAGCTATACACTATAAGAGCCTTCTACATAGTACTGATGCATAAAGACACTAAATGGCTGGTTTTTTATTTCAAAAACCATCATATAGTATCGTAAAAATATGCTACATGTCTTTGAACAAATAAGGTTTATACCTATCTCACATACACTAACAATCTCAATATTTCATTGAATAGCCATATTCCACTCTACCGAGAATAAAACTTCATCCTAAAAAAATTAGCTTTTCTCAATGATATAAGGTATATAATATCAATCGCAATAATCCTAAAAACATAATGAAGCAATTTATATAGAAAAACCTAGCAAACTAACTTTGATCATGTAGCATAACCAGTATTTACTCATCAAGTGACATTTTCTTAGCACATAAAAATAGTCCTATTCTTTACCATGAAGAAACGACATAGAAATTTGAGTCCTAAGTTGTCCAAAAAACAAAATCTAGCTTCAAGAATCTCAAAGAGTATTTTGATAATAAAAAATTATTCATATTCATACCAACACTTTGAAAAATAATTCATAGATTATAACAATATCACGACACATATGAGATTAATTTTACACCTTAAACCTAGTATAAATCATTAAAAGTCTCTAATTATGGATAGAAAGATATTAAGGTATATAAAATAAGATCTTTTTTTACATTTAAAACAACGAAAATTATAGGATCATCATTTTAATAAAAAAAGATCACTAACTAACATCATTATATATTTTGCACCAATACTGAAACTAGAATCATAAACTTGTGAATAAATATTAATTTCTATATCCTTTAATAAAAACTATATTTTTCTAGAGATATTCAGCCCTTATGCTAACATGTTGCATAGTTACATTTATGAATGGTCTCTTCTAGTAATATTGAAAGGTACTAAATTATGTTTATTTTTCAGGATAGTAAAGTCTCTAAGGACACTAGAGTTTCTAAGTACAACAATAGTGTTAAAAGAAACACATTGATTCTCATCATAGAGATTGTTTTAAGTGCTTATGGATTTTTTCATACCATGCACCTAGAGCTCTTGCCCTTTCATGGAAAATCCAAGGGGTTTCTTCATTTAAACCTCTTCTTGCAAATCACCATTCAAGAAAGTTGATTTTATGTCCAATTAATGTACTTTTGAAATTTTTAGTGCAAACTTGATGAAATTTTTGAGCCCTTTTATCCTTAGTTGGTTGATCTACATGGCCATGGTGAAGCGCATGTTGGTGCAATTTACCTAAGCCTTCACATTTGACATATTGTAGAGAAATTCTATGGACATGTCTTGCTTCACTAATTTGTTCATGTGAACCACATCTTGTAACAGCTAGTCATTTATCCTCGGTAAAAGTCAATTACTTAAAGAATCTTAGTAAAAGCCAGAACTTGTGGAAGTTGGGAGAAAATATAACTACAAGTTCCTAATGAGAGAATATTTCCTACATCATTGGAGTCACTTTATGGAGAGAGCCAAGAATTAGAATTTGAATTCAAATTGCGAAGCAAGTGATAAAAAGGACTTTGGAAAAGTCACGGGATAACACTTCATCATTGAGCCCATTTGACTCATCATTCTATAAGTTTGAGTAAGCACACTCCATAGCTACTCAACTATCATAATTATGCATCATCCTCTATGCCAATGATCTTCTACAACATTGTGTTATAATACAAACCCGTCGTTGATGAACTCTGTCTACTCTCCTGTTATGATCTCTCAGAATAGTCAACTTTGACTGAGCATATCTCACTCATTACTCTGTCACTTTGGATGTACTATAGCTTTTTAGAACCAGCCTAAACTCATCTATATGCTGATAAATTTTCAAGTCACTAAAATCTACCTTCCATGATAAATCATGATCGAAGCAGTCAATGGTCATTCTCTACACATCTGCTAAAAAGTTGAGGGTGAGTCTAAGATTGCTAAGTTGATTTCTCTGAGCTTAGTTTGTTATTTTGAATGATTCCACTTGCAAACATTAGCTTTTTAAGCTACTATGATTCCTCTAAAAGGAATTTTCCGAATTTCTACTGTGCTGGGAGCACTGAGCTTAAGAACGAGCAGTTGTGTGAACCAAAATAGCAAGTTTTTGACAACTTGTGATTTTTGAAGTTATCTGTTTTGGATCAATCATTACATTCATCAACTCCAAAGTACATTAGTACTTTACTGGTGTCATTTGGAAGCTAAGAGGGCCTACTAATCAACTCATAAGTGTATCAGGACTGGTACCATGCAAGTTTTGCAAATACCACTTCATTTCTTGAAGTATCCATATCCATCTCATCCAATAGTGGTATCAGAGCAATTGATGTAAAATGGGAGATGGTTTCCCTTCTTTTATTGATAAATTGGATGCAAAAAACTACCAAGCATGGTCCTTGAGTATCAAGACATACTTGCAAGGAAGGAGTCTCTATGGATACATATCAGGAGATGAGGAGATGCCCATTTTCCGAAGCAAAGGACAACCTACAAGAGAGGATCTTGAAAGACTCAACTCATGGTGTGCCAAAGATGCATTAGCAAGGTCATATTTACTTAACTCTATTTATAACTTCCTTCCTCCACACATTAGAAACTATAAAACATCCCCAGAGACTTGGGATACATTGTCTTCATACTTGTCTTCTAATACAAGAGCAAGAAAGAATCAATTGTGGATTGAGTTTACCACTCAAAGGAAGCAACCCAAGAAAAGTATTTCAGAGCATGTGACCAAATTCAAAGATGTGGCTGATCAATTGGAAAGCATAGTAAAGGAGATTGAAGAGGAGCAAATAGTGAGGCAAGTAATCAATGGCATCAAGGTAGATGACAAATGGGAAGCCTTCACAACTACCATGGAGTTATACATGGACATGTAGATTCCAAATCTTACCACACTCATGGGAAAACTCTTTAGCCATGAAGCGAAGATCAACAAAAATGGAGAGTCATCAAGAGGTAATAACTCTTCTGCCCTATACATAGATAAAGGCAAGTCTAAAGAGAAAGGGAAAAGCAAAAAGATGGAAGATGAAGGTACTAATTCTCAAGCTAATTATGCAGGAAGAGGTAGGGGTGGAGGAGGTAAGTAAGGTAGGGAGAGACCTTTCAACTCTTCCCCATGCAACATATGTGGATTGCCTAATTACACTACAGATGAGTGCTATAGGAACTTCAAGAATCAGAGAGGTGGCTACACACAATCAAGAGCAAGGTTCAACCATAATCAAGGATACAAAAATAACTACAATAACAATTACAATAACAACTATCAAGTAGGATACAAATAAAAAAAGTACTACAACAATTACACAGAAAGATCAAGAGGATTCCCTTCTGATTATGAACATTACTTCAAAGCAAGGTATGAATGATGAACACCTCTTCTTTATTGAGTCAAATTGTTCAAACCATGTGGCAGGCAGTGTAGCTCTTCTCTCTAACATGGAGAAACCCAAGGGAAAGCCCCAAGTACAAACAGGTGATGACACCAAGCATTCAATGGTCAAGGTAGGAAACGTCAAAGCCTTTGATGGGAATAGAAATCTATTGAGCAAGGTTCTTTATGTACCTGCAATCACCAAGAACTTGATGAGTGTTGGACAGATTATGGAAAAGGGTTTGCAAGTTAGGCTCAACAAATATGGAGCATTTGTGGAGGATCCCCAACATGGATCCAAGAGAATTGCCAAGGGAGAAAAGACAGGTAGATTATTTACATTTGAACTTGAAGATACAAGGAATAATGCACTTTATAATTACAAGGATAAAAAATTATCAAAGCTTGAGATTTGGCATAAAAGATGATGGCATATAGGTGAGAGAACCTTAAAGCATACATGTAGAGATCAATGTGTGCTTGGGATACCTAATGTATCCAAGAAACACATGATCTATAAATGTGGTGCATGTTAGTCCTTTACAAAGAGAGGCTACATGCATGAGGACTACTTGGAAGTTGTTCACATAGATGTGTGGGGACCAAGGAAGGATCCTTCAATTTCTGGCTCAAGGTACTATGTGCCTTTGATTGATGATTTCAGTAGGTGGACCATCTTGTATTTTATGAAGCACAAAGATGAAGTATTCAGTTGCTTTAAGAAGTATCTTGCACTGTGGAAAACCAAATAGGAAGAAGCCTAAAAAGACTAAGATCAGGTGGAGGAGGTGAGTACTTCTCAAATGAATTTGATGCATTCTTGGAGGAGAGAGGTATCAAAAGGGAAATTACAAGGTATACCCTTGAGAAAAATGGGGGGGCAAAGAGGAGAAATATGTGGATTGATGAAACAACTAGGTCAATGCTAAATGAGAAAAGGTTACCTAATTCATTGTGGCCGACAGAGAGTCTACTGCCACTTATCTTATCAACACGTTGCCATCGAAATCACTTGATGGGATGACCCCATATGAAGAATAGCATGGTAGAAGGCCATCACTTGATCATTGCCGGATCTTTGGATGTGTTCCTTATGTTCATGTTCCATCTCAGATAATAGGTAAGCTAGACCCTAAGGCAGAGAAGTGCATCTTCATAGGGTATGATTTAAACTAGAAAGGATACAGGTTCTATAGTCCATCCAACAAAGGATTTATGGTCAGTAGAGATGTTGTGTTTCATGAGAATGATTCTTGGTTTGAACGTGAATGTAGGAAAGTTACGTTGCCATATGACTTGAAAGCGGAATTTCCAAGTCTCGCCAAGGAAGAACCAAATTGAAGACATCAAATCAGATGATGAAGACATCATCAACCTAGAAGAATTCAACGCATGGAAATCAAAGGGCAAGGTCAAGATGAAGAAGTTGGAAGACAGACCTGAATCGTCCAACCAAGCAATTAGAAGATCAGAAAGGGAAATCAAGAAACTAATCAGATATGGGTATGAGACTTCTTTAGTTACTAAGCACTCCATTTATCTTGCTAAAGATCTATCATTTGAAGAACCTTCTTCATATGAAGAAGCTTGTACCAAAGCAAAATGGAAAGAAGCCATGGATGAGGAAATGGAGGAACTCCAAGAGAGTGATAATTGGGAGCTTGTACCCAAGAAAGATTCAATGAAGTTAATTGGTTCTAGGTGGATTTAGAAAATCAAAAGAAACTCTGATGGAGCTATAAGTAGGTATAAAACTAGACTTGTAGCCAAAAGGTTTGCCCACACATGGGGTAGACTATTAAGAGACTTTCTCAGATGTGGCTAAAATGGCTACGATTATGATATTGGTAAGAAGAGCTACAACAAGGAATTGCAATCTGTATCAACATGATGTAAAAAATGCTTTTCTCAAAGCTTGGATTTCATAGGAGGTGTACATGGCTCAAGATCCTGCTATGAGGACCCAGTAAACTTAAAACATGTATGCAAACTGAAGAAAGCTCTTTATGGTTTAAAACAGGCACCTAGGACATGGAACCATAGATTGGTGGTATATGTCCAAGACCAAGGATTCACAAGACTAAGGCAAATTCATCCTTGTTCATCAAAAGGAGAAATTCAGAGGTGATATACTTGTGTGTATATGTTGATGACATTATTCTTATAGGAACTGATGCGAATGGCATCAAACATATAAAGAATCAGATGATGCATGAGTTCAAGATTAGTGACCTAGGGTTACTAAAATATTTTCTTGGAATTGATTTAGTATATACAAACTCACGTATCTACATCACTCAAAGGAACTATGTGTAGGACATGTTGAAAAGGTTTCAATTGGAGAATGCAAAGATAGCTAGCACTCCTATGGGGGTAAACCATAAATTAAGTACTCATGAAGGTGTTGAGCTTGAAGACATTACAAGTTTTCAAAGCATAGTAGGAAGCTTGAACTATGCCACATTGACAAGGATTGACATTTGTTGTGCAGTAAGTGTTTTGAGTCAGTTCATGCAAAAACCAAGAGTACCTCACTTGGAAGCAGGTAAAAGGCTTTTGAAGTATCTTAAGGGCACTCAAAACCAAGGTCTTTTCTTCCCTTGTACATCAAATTTATCTATAAAGCTATATTCAGATGTAGAATCGGCAGATGCAAGGATGATAGAAGGAGTACTTCTGGGTATGTATCTTTTGCACGTGATAAACCAATTTCATGGTCTGCAAAGAAGCAACCAACTGTTGCTCTATCCTCAACAAAAGATGAATACAAGGGATTAGCCAATGCTACTCAGGAAGCTATATGGATTAGATTGTTATATTCAGATTTGGGACTTCAAACTCATTCACCATTGATTTTTGGTGATAATACCAACTCATTACATCTTGCAGACAACCTTGTCTATCATGCTAGAACCAAGCACATAGAAGTCCACTATGATTATGTTAGAGAGAAGCTCTTGAGCAAGGAGATTCAACTTGCTTATGTATCAACTAATATGCAACTTGCAGATTTACTAATCAAAGCACTTGATGGTACCAAGATTTGCAGATTGAAGACTATGATTGGGTTGCAGGATATGCTTGAAGATCAATAATGTTGTGGAAACCAAATGTTTCGCTTGAGGGGGAGTTGTTGGTGCAATTTACCCAAGCCTTCACATTTAAATTATTATAGAGAAATTCTATGGACATGTCTTGCTTCACTAATTGGTTCATGTGAACCACATCATGTAATAGCTAGTCATTTATCCTTGGTAAAAGTCAATTAGTTGAAGAATCTTTGTAAAAGCCACAACTTGTGGAAGTTAGGAGAAATTATAGCTACGAGTTCCTAATGAGAGAATATTGGCTATCATAGGCGTCACTTTTTGGAGAGAGCCAAGAATTTGAATTTAAATTCAAATTATGAAGCAAGTGATAAAATGGACTTTGGATAAGTCGCAGGATAACACTTCATCATTAAGCCCATCTGACTCATCATTTTGAAAGTAGTGTCATCAGTGAGATTCACAAAATATAAATGCTTCCCAAAAGATTGATTCTTGGCAAGACCACAAAAATCACTTTGAACAAGCTCGAATTTTCCTCTATATTTTGGAAAAGAAGCACATTGCATTTTTCCAAGAATGAAACCTTCACATGCATGCTTTTCAATGGACTCAAGTGTTCAAGAAACAATAACCATGTCCTTCTTTTTCAAGTAAACCAAACTATTGAAGTTCAAGTGACTAAAACAAGATTTCCAAAGCTCCATTTCAGCCATGGAAGAAGTACAAGAAACCAAGGCATTTGAGGCAGACCTCTTGTATGTATCCAAATGATACAAATCATTACATAATGTACCACAAATAATGATAATATCACCATTGCTAAATCATGAACCATACAATTACATTGACAAAGTATACATGAAACCCAAATTTTGAAATCAATTGAACTCAAGTTAAGTTCTTCTTGATACCAATTACATACAATGCATTTAGAAAGAGAATGACACCTCCATTTATAGTCGCAAGCTCAATTTTTTCTACTCCAATGATAGGATAAGAGGAATTGTTTGCACACACCACATGTCCTCCTTTGGATGCATCTTTCAAAGATGCAAAAAACCTTTTGCATGAAGTTATATTCTTTAAAGCATCACTATAAAGAACCAATCCAAATCAACCTCACTTAAAACCATACATTTAGAATGCAATGATGCATCACAATCACATGAACGAGCACATGCCAAAGAATATTGAGCCATGTTGGTTTCATCATTCTTTGAGTTTGAAGACTTTTTAGCAATAGACATGCCAAAATCCTTCCTCTTTTTATTGCACTTAACAAGATTTCTACACTTATCAATAGTCATACTAGCCTTTTGATAATATTTTCATCTCTTGTTTTTCTAATTAATGAGGAATGAGTGGAAGACGAAGGTTGATCATTTGGTTTTGATCAACCCAAAGATGAACCATACTTGCTTTCTCCCTTTTGTGAGATAGGAAGTGCTTTCATTCCCTCAATCAAACCACTCCTATTAACTCAAAAGCATACATATTTGGGTTACCTTCTGCAACTAAATGGAGTGTAGTGGCAAAACTTTGAAAAGATTCTAATAATCCTTTCAACAATGTAGAGATGAGTGATGCATACAAAATAATCTTCATCTATGTTTTCCAATTGCTCTTTCAATTCCTTGATGCACATTAGATACACATCGAGAGTCTCATTTTCAACCATCCATACATCCTCAACTTGCTTCCTCAAGTATGCAACATGTGATTCATTATGCACGACATACAAAGAAGCAAGAGTATCTCATGTTTGTCTTGATGTAGAACATGAATGAATGTGTGGAAATATATGATGCTTCACAGAAAGAGCATTCAATGGATGAGCTTGAGCATCTTTTCCATCTCATTGAAGTTTTTACCTATGTAGGTGGAGAAGGAGTAACCACTTTATTTGAAGAAGAAGCTCCATCTATGATAGTACACTATGATGTAGAAGAACCTATGGGTCTTTGATCTACATATGCAACTATGTTCCATAGTTGTTTCACAACAAGAACATGTTTCATCATGTAACAACACATTGGATAGTTGGTCCCATCAAGCTTATCTTCAATTTGAAGCATGCCAAAAAGGTCATTCCTACCCACCATTTGACTCCAGAACGAGATTGTGACAAGATCTTTACTTCAATGAAAGCTAAAATGAGTGTTGAAAATCAGCTCATAAATCATCACTTTGATGGAAATTTTGATTGCAAAAATGCCTTTGAAATGGGGGTAAAACCTTGGTACAACTAGTGGAAATGCTTGTCTGCTCGTAAAAAGAATTGTTATATGCTCTAAAGCTGATTTGCACTATTAAAACTATGCACACACCATGACATGAAAAACAAAAACTTGAGAAGGATCTGAACCTGCTCTAACAACATTGCTGGTCATTTGTGGAAGTGCAAGAGACACACAAGAAGCACACCCAAAGGAGCGCAAACGTAGCATGATGCATATAGAAGATGCATGGTTGGAATAGCTCTCTCTATTAATCATGATCATAACTAAAGTAAGAGTTGAATAATATTCCTAAGTACAAAGTACCACCACATATGAGTGAATCATCTATGTGGTAACATAGCGAAAATCCTCTAGCAAACACTAAAGTAAAAAGTTCCCATGTATAGGGAAAAGGTTCACATCAGAGCTACATAAGGAACACAACTATGTAAATTTTTTTTCCTGGATAAAAATCACATAAAAACCAAGTACCATTCTTCATAATAGCATCATATTGTGATTGCATAGTAGCCATGCATTTTTTTGTGTTTTTTGCTTCATCAAAATAAATAGGCTCATTCACATTGCAAAGAATGGAGGCAATCATTGTATAAGAATAGAATGCAAAAGAAGCACTTTGAGAGCATGAACAAGTACCAAATAATTGAGGTGCATCTAATTTCCTGTCTCTCAAAGTCTACACCAACCATTTTGGCATAGTTTTTGCCTTCTCTTATTGGTTCTCTCATCAAGATATGCATCATATAAATCTTCATGCAAAATGGAATGATTTACATCATCATGTCAAACCTATAAAGGCTATGAAAATGCCTCATTTGTACTAAGACTTGATTGTTAGCCTATATAAAGATGCACCAAAGTTTCAACCACATCTCTAGAGCCAACTGATATCTCCTTAGTACATGAAAGTATTGGACGAATTGCATCTTCCACAAAAACAACATCACTACTTATTAAAATGTGCTTAGTGTGTGGATGATACAAATGATACTCATTACTTTTAGAACTATTCCCAACAAATGTACATTAACTTCTTTATCATCAAATTTTGTGTGTTGTTTTTCACGCACTAATGCCTATGCTAGACAACCAAGAGACATGCAAGTGAGCAATAATCCTTTAGTGGATCACCCTAATTCTAGATATTTCTGGTCTCTCGAGTAGGTCCTTGGCTCTCTGGAACACATTTCCCATGATTCTATTCCTTAATAGTGTACAACTTCCTAGCTATCTTCTTTGTCCTAGCCATGATCTATTGAAAAAAGGTTTGAAAGGAGGATCAAACATATGGATATGAGAGAACACGACAAGAAAATCAAGATTTTAAGAGACGACCAATTCAAGCCAATAGGGCCATCCAAAAACCTCTTATTGTTGTAGTCATTTGAATCCAATGCAATCCTATGCATAGGATTCAAGCTCTCAACTAAATTCATGTGAATCCTATGCAATCTTTTGAATAAAATCTCTCTCTCTCTCTCTCTCTCTCTCCATCTCTCTAATTCAAGCAATTACGTTCATCCAAAAATCTCTGGTTCTCTTGATTTCTTGTGTCAATCATGTACGTAATTCCAAGCTCAAGAAGGATATTACCTTGCATAGAGAAAGATCTCAATGAGAACAGGCATTAGAAAGGTTTGCAAAAGAGGCTTAGAGAATGAAAACTATGGGAAGGGAGGGGTAGCAGGCATGTCACAAAAAATGGAAAATGGCAAGAGTGAAGGGAGGAGGTTATATAGGTCTCTAGGTTGTGTTGATAATTGGTGCCACATGACATCCTTTGATTGGTCTACATCATTCAACCATTAGGAATTCCAATCGAAATTATCACAAGTTACTTACTCACAGGTCCATGTTGTTTCACCATTTAACATTTTCAGTTTGGATTTTCAAGGTGTCACATGCTCATTGGTCCATGTCATTTGACCGTTGCTTTCCTTCGTTCTCTTATAAATATCAGCTACGTTTCTCTTCTCTCATTTTCTACGTTCAACAAATTTTTGCATCCATACTCCAACATTCCTACCTCAAATCCTATAAATAACTAATTCAAGCATTTATACCACTTTGACATTCTTTGACCAACTCTATTCACTCACATCACTCATCTATTGCATCAGTAATAAGAGCAATGATTAATTTAGAGATGGAAGAGAATATTGAATTCTTCATGTCTCTCCATCTCAGAAACTACTAGGTTTCATGGTTCAAGAGGGTTTGATGGTGAACCATTTTCCAAATGAAATGAAAATTTTGAATGCCACTTTTGATTTTGAAGAACTTGTGTAGAAAAGTAAGGGATATGTTATGAATGAGTGGGAGAGCTTCTTGAAGATAGTCAATGGATATGAAGTTATAATGATTTGCATGAAATATATCCACCTAATTATTTTGGGAAAGGATCCTTTGGATAGTACCAAAATCACCGAAAAGTGTAGGAAAACTTTTCCCTTTCTAGGGAGGATGGAGTTTTGCCAAGAACATGAGAATAATTGTTGTTTACTACCATTAAAAACTAGGTTCTATATTTGTCTTGATCATATCTCAAGTTAAAAGAATGAAGTACAAAACCTTGATGAAGAGAAAAGAACATATCTAGATATTTCTCTTCACAACTATTCAAAAGTTGAAGTCAAAGAAATTGTTGAAGAGATCAACCTTGAAGCAAAACAAAAAGATATCAAAAACTTTGATGTTGTTACTTTTAGAGCAAAGAGAACCATAAGAGAGCCAGTGGAACGAGTAAAGATCTCAAAAAAATTACTCCTCCCATACTCCTCTTGTTTGGGAAGGATTTTGTTCCTTTGTATTGCATTCAAGATCTCTTCAATCTAAGAGAAGACTCTTGCCTTGCTACAATAGCTAAATTAGATGCAATTGCAAGGAAGTTTTTAAATGAGAAGGAAGAAAATAAAGAGGAATTTCTTATTTTGGACCTATGCTTGTCAAATGATGCATTTAAATACTCATCCAAAGCTCTTTAAAGCTACTATGATAGAGTAATTTTAGAGAATCCAACATTTGTAGATGAAGATTTAGACCAAAATTAAAAAGATATAGGGATTTACTCATTTGGACAAAGATATTCATTTTTAAGGTTGTTGGGGACAAAGGAACAATAATAATTGATACAAAAGAACTTATTCATGCCAAACATGATGTTGAAGTACATACAGAAATACTTGCCTTGGAAATAAGATCATCTATGAGACATGAAGAATTCAAGTGATTAAATGTTATTTTCCTCATGCACTACCTGATTCCTCATCTTGCGTAGTGTTGATAGCAAGCAAAACACTTTTTTGTAATGATTATGGACAAATTTACCTATTTCTATTAAGAATGATCCTTTGGTAGACACAATGTATTCAAGTGATTAGGTCTAACAAAGACTTTCTGATGAGCCTATTTGCTTGTTTAGTTGTGTCCTAAATTTATCCTTTTTTATGGCTTTCTTTGGCTTGCCCCTTATGAAATGGAAGCAAATTTACCTCTGTTTATATTGACAATGATTGTTTGGTAGACACGACCAATTCAAGCATTTAACCCATCCAAGACTTTCTAATGAGCCTATTCACTTGAATTGGTCATGGGATATAGTACTCAATTTTATGATTTATTTTCCTCGTACAATACCTGATTCCTCATCATGCTTAGTGTTGAAAGAAAATATACCAAGTTTTGTAATGATTATGATTATGTAGGAGAGACGAATGATTCAAGCAATTAGGCCCATTTGAGTCTTTCTAATGAGCCTATTCACTTCATTTGGTGGTTTCCTAGATTCGTTTCAAAAATTGTTTTTTCTAACCTTTTCCATATAAAACATAGTGCATCATTCAAAGGTTGTTATGCTTTCTCTGTAATCTTTATCTATGACGGTTTTTAGATTTATCCATAGTAGATGAAAGCAACTATCTTGGTAAAGGGAAGGGCATAAGGAAAGTTTTAGAGAATAAAGAAAAAACAAAAAATGGATATACATTTAGTTGTTCACTATCTTCTAAAGCTGAATCCACATTCATTCTATGTTGTACATAAGCAATATAGTGAGGACCCTGATTTTGCATTGTTCTCTTTGAAGGCTCTATCTAAATATATGGGCTTTTCCCTACTCCCATTTAATTCATATAGGGTGTTACGACTTGAGAGGACAACACCATTTAGGATATTTGGATATGCCCTTGGATTCAATGCTTCTGGAGCTGGTTATTTCCTATGTTATAGAAGTTATGCATTGGCTAGAAAGATCTTAGATTTACAAATTGTTGCTGCCTTCAGGAGGAAAGAGTACCTGAGGTACAAAGGAGATTTGCCAGAGTTTAGCTTATTCAAAAGACTAAAAGAAGGATAATAACATTTAATTTCAAAAATCTCATGATCTAAAAAACTCTATATACATCCAAATATCTTTTTCTTTTGCCAAAGATTACCTGAGATACAAAGGAGAGTTAAGCTCATTCAAAAGACTAAAAGATGAATACTAACATTCAATTTCATAAATCTCATGATTTCAAAAACTCTATATACATGCAAATAGTATAGCATCACATTGGAATTTGTTGTCATTCTTTTTAGTATTGAATCCTTATGTCCTAAAAGGAGATGATATCTGGTGATACTTCTTAATGACATGATCTGTATAGTTTATCTAGTGATGATATAGGGCATGTGCTCCTTTGTAATTGTCTTCTAAAGAACCAATCAAAGAAATCTTTGAAAGGATTACTTTTTGTGACTCCTCCTTTTGTTGTGTTTCTGAAGAAGGTTGTTATTTCTTGGTAATGAGACTTTTTCATACCCTAAGTGTTGCATGTGGCAATTCTTTCCTTTTCTCTAAAGAATTGACCATGTAGAAGAAGAATCATGAGATTTTTATTTCAAAAATTAATGGTGGAGGAAATAATTTCTTTGAAACTCACCAAGTAGTGAGTTGTTTCTATGAAACTCCAAGCCTCTGTGATGGTTTCTATAAACTCTTTGAATGCTCTTCTAAATTCAAACACATAGATATCAAAAGTTACTTGTTGGCTTATGATCTTCAAAACTTTATCTAGTATAAACCATACCTCCATATTTTTTTTCGATATTTGGATCCCTTTTTAAATTTGTCCTAACCTCAAAAATTTGTTTCCAGTAATTCCACATTTCATTTAGTTGTTCTTGATAGTGAAGAATCTTCTTGCTTTTGCACCATCCATTGAGAAATTTTTTAGTACATTACCTGTATTTTGTGAAAGCTTTGGATCTTTTCTTAGGTGAACATCACCACCATGAAATCCCAGTTTTGAAAGTATAGATTCACATTTTTTTATGGATTCGTATGCAAGAGTTGTAGGCTTGATGGAGTATGCATAATCCAAGTGAAGATGAACCAACTTGCCAATTATCCTTAATTTTTCTTGCGATGTTCATATATGTACATTATTAAGCTCTATAGGAAGTGGGATCCCAAATCATGGCAGAAGATTAGTGGTCATGTGGCTTAACATTTTTTCTAGAAGGAGCTTCCCCATTCTCAATTCTAGAAATCCACCCTCTTATACTTGGACTTTTCATGTAGTACAAACAAGGATACCTACAATTTGCAACCATGCTTATACCAAACATGCATTTTAGAGTCTTTAAGTCTCCATTCAAATGCCACTCAATTTTAAATCATCCATAGTGGTTAACATTCAACAATTCTCTTGAATGATGCCTTTCGAGAAAATTTGGAATGTCTATTTGTAAGAACGAATAGTCAGGTGTTTTATGATTCTTAGATGGAACTTGGGCACACCCAACCCACCATACACTAGAACATATGAGCCTTATAATGGCCCTTATACTGGCACAAATACATAGAAGTAGTTCAACCACAGCATTGGTATAAGTATCAATATAGATTTCAGTATCATACTGAGAGTATGAGCATCAGTATGGATTGTTGATATACATGTAGGTATTTCTTCACTACCATTGGTACAAACATCAATATGAACAGTGCTAAATTTTTGTCGATATAAATTATGTTATTTACCTGCAAGTTGACAATATTAGTATTAGTGTAAGCATGTGTATCAAAATCACTAGTAGAAGTTTCGATATGTCCCTGGGAAAATTCATTGGTATAAGCATCCCTATGGCCCTAGGCATATGGATGCTCATACCGTCATCTATACCAACAACCATATCTAATTTTTTTTGGTAGAGTTTGTTATTTGTTGCTATAGTAACATGCGAATGTTGTTGTATAGCAAATGACAATACACTCTTCCCCCCAAAAAAAATGATGACATGTGAAATGCACTCTAGTGGTTGCCGATTTAGGGTTTAGATGACCAACAACTAAAACAAGATTTGATAAAGCCAAACACATTGTGGAACATACAAGTGATATGTACCACTAGAGTGAACCATAAATCATGTACAAAAGAGATATTCCACAAATGAACCATGTACAAAAGAGACATTCCATAAATGAACAATGTACAAAAGTGTGGCAAACCATTGTCATATATGAGCCAAATACAAAATTGGAAAGCCACTACTATATACGAACCAAATACAAAATTGCGGTGCACCATTTTCATATATAAGCAAGATACAAAATTGTGGTACATCATTGCCATATACAAAACTAGAAGGATCAAACCATCTATATCTATAGTCCTACAACAAAGAACATTCATGAAATGACAAGTTCAAATTATATTTATAAACAACAACTAAAAAACCCTAAAACAAGTTCAAAAGCTCACCTAATCGTAGATGCTCCCATGAAATGAGCACACTTCATCCCTAGAAGTTCTTTAGTAGTGCAAGCAACTCATGATGATATCCATAAACCTCCTGTACTCGTGTTGGAAGATGACCCATTGCCAAATCCTACAACAAATATGCAAAATATGAGATCAACAAACATGACATCATTAGCACAAGAAAATTCATTCATTAAAATGATACTTACAAACTTGTGATGGATAGTGTTGCACCCGTTGCTACCCAAATATGATGCTCCAACTATATCTAGACCTGTGGCCATTGTATCTCATTGCTCAGGATATCATTCAGGAGTTTACTACTGTTCATCATGAATCATCTTCCACTCCTTAACATCTAGCCATATTGGCTTCGACAATACTTTTTTGAAAGTATTGCGAGCCTCTAATTGTCGATGAGAAATCACCTCACATGCTGTGTTGAATCCACTCTTCGCTGACAAGAGGGTGCCCACATGATGGCTTGTACTAGTGATAGATGTCCTATATGTTGTAATTTTGTGATCATTGTCATGCTTACTTCATTTGACCATGGCAGAGTGTCCAAACTATATTGTACATAGCTATCATATGCATGATGCATGACATTTTCAATTGCATCCATTAATGGAGCTCCATCACATATACAATACACCTTGCATTCATCATGGTTATGAGCACTCCAAGGTGTATATGGTTTACTATGTGGCATACCTACATTTGAAGTACTCGCTCTATGAGTAGTTGTGGGTGATAAATCATTCATCACACTACCTCTACAACATTTGCATGTTCCTCCAATATCATGTTGTGGTGTGAAATATTGGTGCATACATTGGCTGTTGGAGGCACTAGGGGATGGCTGTGAGGACGATCATAGTGGATTCATAAAGCCAATAGTGTTGCTTGCAATAGTAGTCCTACAAAAGGGATTATTGTCAATAGAAGTAGTCGTTCCAAAGGGAGTTCTCCCAATGGGAGGAGTCCCATCAAAGGGAGCACCACTGCTAGGAGTGTTGTCACAAGAGATCCACTACTCTGATGTGATGGCGTGCTTCCCAATTGTCTCAATGAGGGCATTATCAAGCTTATTCATAGAAAAGGGATGAAAAATAGAATTGGAAATTCGCAACCAATAACGATGCTACAAACTGGTTACAAGATATTGGCAATGGTGATTGCAAATCATATGACTTGTCACCTTCTAGACTTGGTCAATGAGGATCAAAAAGGGCTCATTAAGGGGAGTTCCATCCTCAAGGCTATCATTGATGTTTAGGAAGGTCTAGTTTTTGCTGAGGAATCATTGCAAGAGGTCCTCTTCCTTAAGATTGAATTTGACAAAGTTTATGACAAAATCAAGTGCCATTTCATTCTCAAATTGGTTAAGGACATGCACTATGGCAAAAAATTCATTTAGATTATCTCTAGTTTATTAGGAAATGCAAGTGCTTAGATAAACATCAATGTTAAACTATCTCAAGTGATTAGATTAAAATGTTCTATCAGGCAAGGATTCCCATTGGCCCCTCTTCTCTTTGCTATCACGGTCGATGGTCTTCGCTACCTTCTTAACCATCAAGCTCACTTAGTTCGTATTCAAGGCCTTAATCTACCTCTCAATCAAGATTAGATGATCATGATACCATTTTTCAATGATACGAATGTCTTTGTGCATAATGACATGTTAAGCATTGGCACTTTTTGGAGTTGTCTGAATACCTTTTGTGGGGCTTCAGGCTCCAAATAAATCATTCTAAAATTTCTTTTAGGGGAATTATTGGGCATCCTCCTCAATTGCTTTCTGACCATGGTTGTCTCTTGATCCTTAGTGTTCAAATCTTCTGCTTCTTTGGTGTTCCAATGGGATTTGAAATTTTGATGGGGCAATAATGGAATTAGGATCTCTTTGAGTTCAAGAGCAAGCTAACATACTAGAAGGGTATTCAGAATAATTTTGCTGACATGGTAAGGTGATTTATATATTCCTTCTTTCTTTGATGTTCTATTTTCTCTCCTATTAGAGACCAAAAGACCAACAGATCTTCAAATTGGAGAGAAATTGTAGGAACTTCCTCTGGATCGGTGACCCTAATAGAAGGGATATCCTAAAAATTAAATAGACCACTTACATTAGCCAAAAGGATCAAGGTGGTCTGGGCATTCTAGACATCAAAGAAATGGCAATTAAATTAGGAGCAAAATGGTTAATTAAAGATTGGAACAATAGTGATGCCTCATGGGCCAAATTTGTTTTTAGAAACCCGAGTGCTCTTAAGCTTCTAGGTCTCTCGGGGTGGAAGCATATCAACCTTCTCACGCTTTGGTTCTCCCCATTTCCAATGACTCCCAAAGGCTCAAGCTTGGTTTCATCTCTCTGGAAGAGTTGGAACAAGGTTAAATAGTTTATAAGAATCAATGAAGATTGGAAATGGGCGACCATCTAACTCCCTATCAAGGGCATCAAAACTATGGAGTCTTGCAAGCTCCAAAAACCTAAGAAGCTTTGGAGCTAAGGCTTCTGTTTGTGGAAAGGTCTTTGGAGCCAAGAAATGTATTAGTGGATTAGATTCGAGGACATTGATCGGATCAAAAGAACTATGAAGAATGGCATTTATTCTAGAGCAGATTAAATGCTTAGGAATACTCACCGAATTGCCTCCTCATTGTTCAGGACTTCTCACCCTGAGGGTCTGAGATGGCACAATGGCAATAGCCTTGAGAAAATTTTGAGATTGAATAAGGTTGTGGAATTTCATGTCAGGCTCAATAGAAAATGGTGTCTAGATGGGTTAGGTGTGTAGAATGGTGTCTGGACCACTCACTTGTAGACCTGTAATTTCTATTAATTAAAGTTTGGAATAGTAGGCACTACCAAACTTCCTTTTCAAACCAAAACCCTATATATATATATATATATATATATATATATATATATATATATATTAATATTAAACCATAAATACTATATATGTGTTTGTGCATGTGTGTATATATATATGTGTGTGTGTGTGTGCATATATGTGTGTATATGTTTTCTGCATGTGTGTATGTATGTAAAACTCTACAATCCTAATCCTAAACCCCTAACCCTAAAACATGTACATCTGTGTACATGTGTATGTATATTTCACATGTGTGTGTATGTGTGTATATGTGACCTTATGTGTATGCGTATGTATGCGTGTGTATATGTATGTGTATGTGTATGTATGTGACTTTATGTGGATGTGTATTTATGTGAATTTATGTGTGTGTATGTGTATGTGTATGTATGTATATATGTGTGTATGTGTGTATGTATGTAGGCATATGCCCAAACCCCTAAAACCCTAATCTTAAAACCCTAACCCTAAAACATGTATATGTGTGTATGTATGTATATGTGATGTGTGTGTATGTGTATGTTTGTGTGTGCATGTGTGTTTTTATGTGTATGTGTATAAATATGTGTGTATGAATATGTGTGTATGTGTGTGTATGCATGCATATATATATATATACATACATACATACATATATATATATATATATATATATACATATATATATATATATATATATATATATATATATATATATGTATATATATATATATATATATATATATATATATATATATATATATATATATATATATATATATATATATATATATATGTGTGTGTGTGTGTGTGTGTGTGTGTGTTTGTGTGTTTATGTATGCATATATGTGTGTGTATGTGTATGTGCATGTTTATATGTATATAAAACCCTAAAACCCTATTCCTCAAACAAGTATATGTGTGCATGTGTGTACCTATATGTGTGTGTATGTGTATGTGTGTGTATGCATGTGTGTGTATGTGAAAACTCTAACAAATAATATTTCTAGAATACTCCATCTTTTGTATATCTATTTTAGATAATTTTTTATTTAAATATGTAATATTTCCATCTTACTATTCTTGCTTCTTCACCTAGTAGAATCCTATGTTTTTAAAGACATGGAGGTACTCCTTTCACCTCCTCGTAATGCCCTACATGTAGTGCCATAAAAGTTATCATAAAAGATAATATCCATGTGACTCTCCATAACCAAGTCGCCCTTGATGTAGGATTTGAATCATCTTCATCAATGTTGCACTTAAGGTTTTTTCTTTTCTTCTCTCTTCCATGACTAGACTGATTTTCTTGAATTAGCAACCTGAATGATCTCCTCTTTTCCTTCATATACTTCCTCTCTCCTTGAGCTTTTTAGAAAACTTCCATAGGAGGAAGATGAGACTTCTCCTTGTAGCTAAGCCAACATGTTCTCTTCTTCATATAAGTGCACCTCTCAGTTGTCCAACATATCATTTCTCATACAAATTCCAATTGTCTACATGTTGTCGGTATTTCTTTGGTTGCCTAGTATTACTTCTAAAAATATATATTGCAATTCTCTTTTCCCTCTTGTTTTACCCACATAGTGCCCTTTCCCCAATCATGTAGCACATTGGTATGCCTTAACCAAGGTCTCCCAATCAACGCTTGAAAATTTCCATCTACCTATGGGAGCCTTAAGACAACAAAATCCAAGGTGAAGATATTACCTAGTATCTCAATTGGGTCTTAGTATGCTTTAATCTTTGAGTGTTACATTGAAGTTGGCAAATCTTGAAGGTTGGAGTCCAAGCTTTTTCATGGTATGTTCAAGCATCAATTTAGTGCTAGAATCACCATCCACAATAACTCCTTGTAACTCATGTCCTCTAATAGTCACTCTTAGATGTGGGATCTTAAATTCTATGAGGGGGTCTTGCCTTACAATTTTATCCATACTCATAGTAGCATTCTTTGCCGCTAAAGTAGTTATGGAGGCCTCATGAATGATCTGCAAGACCTCTAATCTAAATTTTGCATTCATATTTGTTAGATCAAAAATATTGATCTCCTCTTCATTTGATTTCAGAAGTCTTGAAGTCTCAAACTCCTTTAGAGAATGGGGATCTATTTCATAGGTCCAACTCCTTAGGAGCCCAATGACATCACTAGTACTTATTAATGGAGAACTACAAGAAGAGGTATACATGAGTCAACCGGTTGGATTTGAAGATGAAAACTATCTAGAATTTGTTTGCACATTGAAGAAGGCACTTTATGGCTTGAAGCAAGCACCAAGAGCATGGAATCAAAGATTGATAGAATATCTAAGTGTGGATACAACCCAAGTAGTGCAGACCCTTCATTGTACATGAAGAAGGAAGAAAATAGAGAGGTATTTACTTGCATATACATCGATGACCTCACCATAATAAGAAATGATATTACAGGGATTAAAGATATCAAAAGGAAGCTTGGTAAGGAGTTTAAAATTTAAGATCTTGGAGAGCTAAGATATTTTTTAGGAATTGAAGCTGTTTATGGAAAGAGTGGCATCTACTTGATGCAAAGGGAGTACTTGTTGGATGTTCTTTTCAGATTTGGAATGAGTGAATGCAAACCACTCACTCAACCCATGGACACAAATACAAAGATTTGTTCAAATGATGGAGAACCATTGGAAGATGTAACGACATACAGAAGCATTGTAGGATAATTAATCTATGCAAAAATTACAAGACCTGATTTATTTTATGTTGTTGGTGTACTTTCTTAGTTTATGCAAGCCCCGACAAGTGAACATTTAAACTCACCCAAGAGAGTGTTGAGATACATAAAGCATACAGTTAATCATGCTTTGTTTTACAAGTTTGATGAAGAATTGCAGGTCAAAGGCTTTAGCGATGCTGATTGGGCAAGTTCAAAGGAAGATAGGAGATCAACCCTGGTTATGTGTTCATGATAGGAAGCAAACCTATCAATGGAGCTCAAAGAAACAACCTATTGTTGCACTTTCTTCCATGGAGGCCGAATATAGAGGATTAGCATTTGCCACATGTGAAAAAATGTGGATTAAAAAGATTTTGGTTGATCTTGAAGTGCAAGTTGGAATCATCCCCATATATGGTGATAACATGTCAAGTATTTACTTGGCAAGCAGTCCTATGTTTCACGCAAGGAGCAAGTACATAGAGGTCCACTACCATTATGTAAGGGAGAAGGTATTGAGCAAATATGTGGAGATAAAGTTCATCAAAACCAAAGAGCAGGTGGCAGATTGGTTCACAAAGTTCTTGGATGCTTCTAAACTCAAAGGTTTCAAGGATGTGTGCAAGACATGGTTGAAGATAACTCGCAAATGAGCTTGAGGGGGAGTGTTGAAGATAAATGTACAAGCTCATTTTCATATGAGCTATGCTTGGATAGATTTATCAAATATAAAGATAAAGGAAAAGAAGAGAAAAGAAAAAAAAAGTCTAGTCAAAATTCATGATGAGTAAAAGATACAACATCTGCCTTGTAGTCAGTGGCATGTAGTGGGCAAAGTGGTGAGTTAAGAAGGAGGCACAAACTTATTCACATGCTCATTAGTTATCAAATTAGAGTGGGAGCATGTTCTAAACAAGGCAAGAAAGAGGCAAGAGCTCCCAATAGTCTGATCTAGCCATTTTGACATTTTGTATTCCCTTAGACTCCTTCTAGCTGCATGTCAGTTTGTACACAGCTTTGTTGTGAAGCTCATATCTCACTCTATATGTAACCCTTTCTTGTGTTTAAAGACTCATTAAAAATCTTATCTTGCCAATTTTCTCTAGCTCAAAATATTCTTCAAAGCGTATATATTCTATGAGATAGTAGTGAAAGAGTGAAGTCTAGTTTTTTAGCTTACTTGTGTAAACAGGTAGTCTATTTTGGTTGATTAAGATTCCTGAACAAAACATATCCAAATTGCTTGATTTTTAGTTTTTTGGAAATTTCTATACATGTGCTTTCTCTATGATAAATATCTCATTCAAGGGATTTATATTCTGGGAGAGACCTATCAGAGAGTGAAGCCCAAGTTTTCAGTATACTTATGTGTGTAGGTGGTCTATTTTGGTGAGTTGCATTTCCTAACCAAACCTCAACCAAATTACTTGTTTTTTAGCTTCCACAAAAGCTATTTATGTCTTTGTTTTGGATACCAAATATCATTCTCAAAAGATATATATTCATGGAGTTATGAGTCCGAGAGTGAAGTTCAGTTCTTCAGCATGCTTGTATGGACAAGTAGTTCATCTTTGTCAGTTGCATTTCCTAATCAAAACTTGTCCAAATTAAGTTATTTATGGCTTGTTAGAAATCTATCTTTGTCTACTTTGATAGACTAAAGGCACAAGTCTATTTAAGTTTTTTATTGAGAGCAGCAAGCTATCTAAGGTGTAGCTATTTTTTCAAGTGCTGGACATACAAGGGTTCACTACACATTTCCATTGCACATAGGAGAAATCATTCTCCACAAATCTTGTGTATCATGCAAGGACTAAGCACATTGGAGTGCATGAGCACTATGTGAGAGAAAGCTACTTGGCAAGGACGTCCAACTATCCTATGTATCTACAAATATGCAATGTGCAAATATGCTCACAAAATCTTTAAAGGGAACTAAGATGAATAGATTCAAGATAATGATTGGTTTGCAACAAATCATGGAGAAATGAAGATACCAAAAAGATTGCACTCTTCAATTACAAAGATCAAACCCTATCTGAACTAGAGATATGGAAAAAGAGACTAGGTCATATAGGTGAAAGAACACTAAAGCACATATGCAAGGATTGGAGTGTTCTTGCCTTTCCAAATGTGTCAAAGCAACACATGATTTACAAGTGTGGAGCATGACAATTTGGCAAATTACACAGGCAACCATTCAACAGAAAGGGATACATGTATGATGACTACTTAGAGCTTCTACACATAGATGTGAGGGGTCCTGGCGGAGAGCCATCAGTGTCAGGATCAAGGTACTATGTGTCATTCATAGATGACTATAGTAGATGGACAACTCTGTACTTCATGAAGCATAAAGATGAAGTATTCACTTGTTTCAAGCAATATTTGGCATTAGTTGAGAACCAAATAGTAGAAGCTTCAAGAGACTCAAGTCTCATGGAGGCGATGAGTGTTTTTGACATAAATTTGACTCATTCTCTTAGGATGAAGGCAAAAAGAGAGATTTTACAACAAGATACACTCTTAAACAGTATGGAGTGGTAGAGAGAAGGAATAGACTAATAGTAGAGCTACAAGATCAACGTTGAATAAAAAGAAACTTCCAAATTACTTGTGCGGAGAGGCTATTTCCATAGCCACATACATAATTAATAGGCTTCCGTAGAACCAATTTTGGATGTGCGCACAAGATGATTTGTATTTAACATGAATTCTATAGTCATGTGTTATCGTATGCTGCAAAACTGATGATATCAAACGCTGAAGCAGATCTGAAAAATTACTGAATCATTGATGAGATGATGGATAGTGAGTGATTTGATAACTCGGATGATATTATTTGAGAATCATCTGTATAATCATTCTGTGCTTCATCGTTGCTCTTTATGTTATATCATCTAAATTTTCTTCGAATCTCCATTGACTAAGAATAATTTTTCATACGTTAAGGTTTATCCGAAATGTGAGAACATTGCACTATGACCTCAGGAAATTCACGTTCGATTTCTCTAAGTTAATAGGTCTTCTGGGTTTTATGACTTAGCACAGGATATAATTAACATAATCCATAAAGCAAAGGTATATGCATCAACATAGGCATTGGTATGGAAAGAGATATCTATGTGCTTGTGTGGAGAAAGAGAGATCTATGTTTGTGTATGGAAAGAGAATAGGGTGATGTTTGAGGAGAGAGACAAAAAGCGAAGGAGGAGCACGTTGTAGGTGGATGTGAGAGATTGAGCACAATACAAGTGCATGCAAATTCAATAGAAAATCGATCACAATTCAAATAGAGAAGTAATCAACTTTTAGCTCTTGGGTTATTAATATGCATGATTGGTATATGCATCAACATACACATTGGTATAAGCATCCATATGAGCATCAGTAGTGCCAAGAAAAATAATGGCACCTATAGTAATGATCATACCAATGCATATACCGACACCTATATGGATGCATATACCAAAGGTGACTTTTTCTTACGCTTATACCGGTGATAGTTTTCCAATGGTTGTAGCGACATCAAAGTGACCGTCTGTATGGGTAGTGTGGTTTTTCCGAACATTTCCAATAGTCATATCAATGCTCATGTATGATAGTTAGTATGGCTAGCATCGGTATGTGACTCATATCTTGTAGTGATAACTCCATTTCAAATTTTACTTTGGGAGATAGAGTATGTAGATTCCCAAGGCTATAGTCCCAAGCATTATTCATTCGTGTGATACCTATTCTCTCCATCTTCTCATGTTTTCTAATTCGAGCTTGATCAAGTTTTATTACAACTTTCACAAGGCCCAAAAATTCATGTTCTTTTATATCATAGAACTGAACCATGTATGTCTAAAGTCTTATAATATCTGTCCATATATTTTTAAATGCATTGTAAGTGAAATATAAAGTTTCTTTCCTTCCTCATATGACATCTTACCATGAATGTGGTATAATATATATTTGTGATTTTCTTATTCAGTCAGAGCCCATACTTTCCTACATGATGAGGTCTAGGCAATCCAAAACATTTTACTGTATTGCCTATGATGTTACTCTCACTGATGTAGTACATTTTGTAAATAGTTCTTTTAAAAATCTCAAAGCCTTGAACAATCTCCACATAAAATCATCATTGCCATCTCCTACAAATCTAATCAGATCATGAAGTTTATGAATAGTTGGATACTTCTATTTTGTGGATCAATTGGATAAACAATTCCATCTCTCCATATGTCAATATAGTTTTTGCCTTCTTTGTGCAATCCATCAATTTCAGTCAGTGAAAGTGTTTGGTAGAGGTTGCCCATGATGCTTGTCTTGATTTATGAGGAAGAGAAAAGTAGGTTTGCTATGGAGAGTAGAGTAAAGAAGTGCAAAACCTCCTAAATACACATTATATAGGTCAAAGAACAAGAAGAAAAACATCCAATTCCATGAAGGTCCGATGGGCACAAACTTTGAAGCATATATCTTTTCATTATTTTCACACGAACCTCCTCTATCTTCCATAACTAATTTATTTTCATAAGATACGTTCTAAATGAACTTATACAAAATTTTCTAAAATGAATTGACAACATTAATCTAGATTAAACATAACTAATTGAAATTTTACAAGGTCCCTTTTTGTCGTTTTTCACTCTAATGAATGTGGGAAAGGTGATGGACGTTTTCTTTACTTAGGCTCATAAATATAGAAAATCAATGTTCTCTCCTTTTAGATAAATCTTCTACACTTGGTTCTTGATCTGCGCATGGTGGTCGTGGTTTGAAATTCAAGTCTAGAAACGCAATATGAGGCAGCAATTAAAATCCAAATTAAAGGATGAGATGATAGTACTATGATTGGATCCGGGATATCTGTATGTGTGACGTGTATCACATTGCACATCGATGCATGATGAATTGATGCGCATATGTATATTTTATCTTTGTTTTACTTGTTTAATACATTCCTTTTGTAGCCGCATAAAGAGAAAGTATAAATGTCTACATTAAAGGGTGCCTTTGAACGTATGCCAATATGTATAATGTGTATATATGCATGTCTACATGAGTGGTATATGCAAACTTGTATGCTGGCATGTATGTGTTATTGCCATAAGTGCATATGTAAGTAAATATAAGTCCATGCATGTGTGTTGTGTAATGTATGCATGCACATATGCAAACAAATATGTGTGCATGGATGTATGTGTGTCCAGGTATATGAACGTATTTACCCATGCGTATTTATGTGTGCATTCTATGTTTATGCGGCCCATTGCAAATAAGTTCTCTTATTCTTTTTCGTGGAGCAGCACAGCGATGGTGTTCGAAAGATGGACAGAGGAGGAAACATTGCCAAAACTTAGAAGGCACATGGACTACAAAGTGGGCAAAGGGGGAAAGCATGGAAGGGAATTCGAGAATGACGGTGTCGTTATGAGAGGGGACAAGAAGATTCAGAAGTAGAGAAACCACGTGGCATTTGTGTTCCCTTTCTCTTCCCGATTCTGCTTTGCAATGGTGGAATAACGCAGCTGCTCATGGGTTAAGGACATCGAGGGAGAGAAAGGACAGAAGGTTGCGTAAAATCCAGTTTCCATTAGAACCACAAGATCTTTTCAGGTTTGATCTAAATTTGACCGAAGGTTATAAGTTGCAGAGCTAATGTCATAATGCTCTCATCATCGACCATCGCTCCAAGCACCAGTTCTGAAAACCGATTTCTCATCTATGGGAGCACTAGAGATACTCCGACATTCTGAAGTCATTTGGATAATTGTCATTTTATCAGTTTTTTGTTTTCTCTTTTGGACATAATCCTCGTCTATGGAGTGATCTTCATTACTTAATATTGCAGCTTTCATTGAGAACTATCTCATTTCGCTTCACATCTTAGCAGCTTTCATTGAGAACTATCTCATTTCATCAATTACAAGTTATGTTCAGATTTTCATGCGGCTTGTTTATTCTTGCATAGTTTGTTTTTTCTTGAATGGAAATGTGAATCTTGTCTCTTTGGCGTTAAAAACTTGTCTCTTTTGGCGTTAAAAACTTGTCTCTTTCTTGAATCTTGTCTCTTTTGGCGTTAAAAACTGCGATAAAGTGCAATAATACTTACCAAGGCTGCTTGTGGCAATTTTTTCAAAGTTTATGATTTGATTTCTGTACTTGTTGGAAGAAATTTCATGGGTAGCTTCAGTGAATCCTGCTAGATAATGTTGACTTTTCAGGAAACCTTTATCGCAAGAATGTCAATAATTGATGCTGTGGAGAAAAGCTTAGCATGGAATCGCACAGTGATGACTAATAATTCAAGAAATTTTAAGAGGTCTGCATTAGCTGTGATGTGACAGAGAAATATAAACGGCTAGTATGCTAGGTCTGCGTTAGAGAGAGAGAAAGAGCCATTTCAGCATGAACTCAATTCTCCTAAATGGAAGCTGACTGATCAAAGCTAATAACAAGAACTTGATTGAGAAGTGCAAGTTTTTTCTCCTCAAAGTTTTGTGTTCTGGAGGCTTATGTCCATTAATATGCAAGAGGTTTGTGTACCATCGTGTCCATGCCTGCATCATTTGTGTTTGTCTTCAGCTGGAACGTTTTGCGCCATTCTTTAGCATAACAGAAACATTAGGAAATTGTTTTTTTCTATTAAAGGAAGAACGTCTACAGCTTACTCTCCCAAGCTTTAATCAATAGAAAGAAAAACTCTACAAGTGAATGGACATAGAATCTAAGGGACCTCCCTACTCCCACAAAGCAGGCTAGCTCAAAAATAATATTGCTAAATTTAGAGAACATTAGAACATAGTTTAATAACCCTTGCATCCCCCTCCTAGGGGCCCACTTGAATTTCATCTTGCTGCTCTTGAGGAAGAAATCTCTATGATGTCTAAATGGTGGGGATTCCTTATAATTTAGAAATTCTTTTTCCTAAGATGAAAAGGGATTTTTCTATCGACCATTCCTTATGAAGGTTGTAAAAGCTAACCGCACACCTCTCTTTCTAGATCTTCCAAAGGGCCTCACTTCTTATAGAATTCCACTGATACAGAACAAATTATTGCTTCACCCAAAACTGATTGCTTCCATTTGATTTTTCGCTAGGACAATAAGGATCTTTCAAGAACCTACCAGATTGACATTGACTCGGTGTAGGATAGAAGAGGTGTCCCAAGTCTTCATTGGCATGTAATCACTGTTTTCACAAGGACCACTACAAAGTTTGTTAGCTTTTATGTTGGTCCAAATTACATGGTGGAGGATTTGCCACATAAGAACCACTTTTTTTATCTTGATCGGGGGATGCCAAAGGGATTGAAACTTAAATCCACCTTAAACCTGACCAATTAAGATACCACCTCTTATTTAGCATGATATGAAAGTTAATGATTAAGAATTCCTTACATCATGGATATGGCTGCATCCTAACATCCCAACTACCAAGGTTCCATGGTGTCACAATGAGCAATTCCACATTCTTCATGAATCCCAAAATATTGTCACGATTGTTGCCATTGTGCCATTTTAGGCCCTCAACTAGGCATGGGGTGTTGTTCACAATAAGGAGGAAAGTCTTTGGGATTTCCCAAGCATTGATTTTGCTCTACAACACGAACCAATCTACATAGCCCAACTTTGTAGCTGACTCAATGTCCTCAAATCTAATCATTGGCATGTTTCTTGATTTCAAAGGTGATCCCACAAATGAATCCTTTTTTTCTAAATCATCCTAGCTTTTTCGAGGTTCCATGACTCAATACCTGTCATGCCTCTGATAGAGAATGAGACTAAACCCACTAGCCTAAGAGAGCTCTTGTTTCTAAAAGTCTATCTACACCAAGAGGTTCTAGGTTGTTCCATGCTTTACTTAACAATTTGTTCACCAACTTGTTGGCCATTCCTTCAATGTCAAGAATGCCCAAACCACCTTGGTCTTTCTGGCTTATGCAAGTAGTTCATTTCATTTTGGGAAGAACCCTTTTCTTAAGTTCTCGTGTTCATAGAAATTGCCTACAACTTCTTTCCAGTTCGACAACCTCTTGGTCCTTCGATTTCCACCATGATAAAATGTAAATAATCAAAGAAAGAAGGAACATGTTAAACACCATAGCTCAACCCACGAGGTGGATGTGCATACCTTTCTAGTAGGCCAACATGTTTTTTTGCATTTAGAAAGAGGCTAGTTCCATCCTTGACCCATCAAAATGTCAAATTGCATAGGAATATCTAACAAGTGGAACATTTCATCCCTAGGGATCAACTACCATCCATAATCAATCAAAAGTTGAGGTGGATGCCCAATGATCACCTTGAAAGAGTTTTGTAGTGGTTAATTTTGGAGCGTGGTGTCTAACAAAAAGTACTTGGGAAACATCAAAAGGTGCCAATCTTGGCCGGATTTTTATGCATAGGAGCATTCGTTGTTAGTGCAATTAGGAAAAACTACATGTGAACACATGCTTGTCACTTTTGGCATAGTTATCTTGGATAAAGGTAAATTTTAAAAGAAGATGGAATCTTATGGATATAGGAGATTCAAGTCAAAATTTGTTTGGTGAAGGAATCAAAACAATTATGTACCTAACGTTTAGGAACACTTTTAGGCAAGGGAAAATTCAAATTCAAATTCTCTTAATGAGTATAAATAGAGATGCTTTTAGTGGTGGGATAGAGAGAGTAATCTTGAGATCTATTGAGCTACATAATTGAGCATAAATTGAGCTCAAAATATGTAGAAGTATCCCACTACACTTTCCTTGTATCAAATGTTCATTAACATACAGAATTGGATACATTCTTTCAATTTCATTTATGTCTATTGTTCTCTGTTGTAACTTCATCATTTTAGTGATTTTGTAGAAGCAACTTCTCTATGTGTACTCAATAACTTGCTACACTTAAACTTGATATAGTTATATTGAAGTGTATAGTATCTAAATAATAAGTTTTAATAACTTTGGTTCAGCCAATCATGAGATATGAAGTAAGGAAGGTGACTATGTTTGCACACCTTCGAGTCCCTAAAATGTTGAGATGAGCCCTTGACTTGCTTGATTTAATCCTGAGTGTATGGTGCCTCTAAATTCATGAAATAACTTGCTTTAGTTATCTTTACTCTCTAATTAGATTTGTGAAAAAGCCCTATGGTGAGTTCATACTTTCTTGTGATCTCGAAGCAAAACACTAAGCACTTGCATTCCCAACATAGAAGGTTTCTTCACATTTCTGTCAGAAGCAAGTTATCACTTTTGATGCGAACTTTGGGGAATGATGTTCCAAAGCACTTGGTGGGTCAAATCCATGAAAATGAAGCCAAAAGAGTCTACGCAAGGTTTTTTGCAAGATGAGCTCATCTCTAGAGCATACTAATCCATCTCCTCAGTGTGGTATTAGAGCAAGAACAAATCAACATGGCAAATGGTTTTCCTTTATCGATAGACAAATTTGATTGAGGTGATTACTCAGTGTGGTCATGTAGAATGTATGTTTATCTTCAAGGGATAAACCTCAATGCCTACATTTCTGAAGATGAAATTATGCTAATCGTCAAAAGCAAAGGACAACAAACTTAAGAAGAACAAGAGAGGCTTACCACATGGTGCTCAAAGGATGCTCTACCTAGGTCATAAATTCTTAACTCAATCGCTTTTTGTTTTTTACTTCCACAACATCAAGAGTTGGAAGACTTAACAAGACACTTGCAATGCTCTTGAAGTATTCTTTTCATCAACTATGAAGGCTAGAAATAATTAACTATGGATGGAGTTCACCACACTCAAGAAGATGCCCAAGCAAAGTGTGATTGATTTTGTCACTTAGATGAAGGACCTAGCAGGTCAACTTGGAAGCATTCAAGAAATCATTGATGAAGAGTAGATAGTAAGGCAAGTAATCAATGGAATAAAGGTAGATGAAAAATGGGAAGCCTTCACCACATCCATGGACCTCTACATGGATATGCAGGTTCCTCATTTCAACACCCTCATGGGACAACTATTCACACATGATGCAAAGCTGATGAAGAATGGAGAGAGAAAAAAATATAATCAATCCCTTGTCCGATATACAGATAAGAACAAGAATAAATAGGCAAAGGCAAAGGTTAAAAGTCTGATGATGATTTTAATACCTCTCAAGTAGAGGTAGAAGCTCAAGAGGAAGAGGCCAAGGAGGAAGACAAGGCTCGGGAAGATCTCATATGTGCCATATGTTGCTTAACTAATCACGTAGTAGGAATTGTTTAAAGAATCCTAGAAACCAAAGAGGAAGAGGTTATAAGAGAAGAGGGTATGGAAACTCAAGAGGTTGATTCAAAAACAACAATGGCTACAAGAACTACAACAGTAATTATCAAGGAGGATACAAAGGAAGGAGATACAACAAAAACTATGTAGATGATCAAACTCAAGAGGACTCATTAATTCTAGTTAACATGAACATGAAGCAAGGTAAAGCTGATGAACATGAATTCTACAGAGACTGAAGTTCTTCAAATCATGTAGCAAGGAATGTAGCTCTACTCTAAGACTTGGAGGATCAAGGAATAGACATGAAGTCCAAGCAAGAGATGAGACAAGGCATCCTCTGGAGAAGATAGGCAATAAGAAGACTTCAAATGGTATTATGAATGTATTGAGCAAGGTATTGTATGTGTCAACCATCATCAAAAGTCCCATAAGTGTTCATCAAATGGATGAAAAAGGATTGCATGTTAGATTCACAAAGAATGGAGCATTTTTTGAGGATGTATATCAGGGTTTCAAGAGGATAGAAAAAGGTGAAAAATCATGTAGACTATTTAAATTTGAGCTCCAAGACAATAGGAACATCGCATCGTTCAATTATGGTAGTTAAACATAATCACAATTGGAAATTTGGCACAAAAGGGTAGCTTATATTGGTGAAAGGGCAGTGAAGCAAATCAATAGGGATAAAAGTGTGCTTGATTTACCAAATATCTCCAAACAACATATGATTTACAAGTGTAGTGCTTGTCAATTTGGGAAGTCTCACAAACAACCATTCAAAAAGAAGCAATACATTCATGGAGACCAATTGGAATTAGTCCATAGTAATGTATGGGGGCCAAGAAAGAACCCATCAATCTCTAGATCTAGGTATTATGTGTCATTCATTGATGATTATAGGATCTGGACAATACTATACTTCGTGAAAAATAAAGATGAAGTGTTTTCATTCTTTAGGAAATATCTTCCATTAGTGTAAAATCGAATAGGAAATACTTTGAAGAGGTTAAGGTCATATGCAGGGGGAGAATATTTCTCCTATGACTTTGATTCTTATTTCCAAGATAGAGGAATCAAAAGAGAGATTACAACCAAGTATAGTCAAGAGAAAAACGAAGTGGAAGAGAGAAGAAATAAAACCATAGTGGAGGTTGCAAGATCAATGCTAAATGAGAAAAGTTGCCCAATTACCTATGGGTAGAGGTTGTATCCACAACCACCTATCTAATCAGTAGATCCTTGGCCTTTACTTCTCCAATGGACTTCACATTTTGCTTTGTGTTATCACCTATTTGAACTACAAGATTACTCACCTTATTCTCCAAATCAGTCATCAAAGCTATGTTTCCACTCATGTGATTGCTACACCCCAAGTCTATGTACACTACAACATATCAGGGGTATACCGGGGCTTCTACCAAGGAAAATGAACGGGTGCAATTTTGCCCGGACGTCAGTGTAAGGATCGGTGTAGGCGTCAGAACCAAAGCGCCGGTATAAGTGTCGGTATAAGCGTCGGTATTAGCGTCGGTATAAGCATCAGTATAACCGTTGGTATCAGCGACGGTATAAGGGATGGTATTCTCCTGGGCAAAATAGTCGGTATAAGCATCGGTATCTGCCTAGGGATATCGACGCTTATACCGTCGCCTATATCGACGACCATATCTGCAAAATTTTTTTTGGTAGAGTATGTTGTCCCTTGCTACAGCAACATTCCCATGCTGCTGTGTAGCAAAAGACAATACACTCTGCCCAAGAAAAACCCGATTACATGTATGACAGGCAACAGAAACATGATTTGATAAAGCAAAACATACTGTCAAATACAAAAGACATGGGAGAAATCAATCATGAACCATGTACAAAGAAATGAGACACATTGACATGATATTTATAAACAACAACTAGAACACATGTATATGTGTGTATGCCTATGTATATACATGTGTATGTGTATATGTATTATGTGTCTATATTTGTATATGTGTAAATATTTGTATGAATTTTTAAAAACCCTAGAACCCTAATCCTAATGACCTAGACCTAAAACATGTGTATGTGTGTATTTTTGTGTATATATATGTGTATGTGAATATAAATAAATATATATATGTGTGTATGTGTGTGTATGCATATATGTATCTATGTAAAAACCCTAAAACCCTAGTCCTGAAGACCTAGACCTAAAACATGTATATGTGTATGCATGTGTGTATATAAGTAAAAGCCAAAAACCCTAATCTTAAAACCCTAACCCTAAAACATACATATGTGTGTATGTATATGTCACATGTGTGTATGTATGTATGCATGTGTGTATATATCTATGTGTGTGTGTATGTATGTATGTATGTATGTGTGTGTGTGTCTTTGTGTGTGTGTGTATGTGTATGTGTGTGTGTATGTGTATATGTATTATGTGTTTACATGTGTATATGTGTGTATGCATGTGTGTATATATGTAAAAGCACAAAACCCTAATCCTAAAACCCTAACCCTAAAACATGCATATGTGTGTATGTATATATGATGTGTTTGTATGTGTATGTATGTATGCATGTGTATATGTGTGCATGTGTGTATGTGTTATGTGTGTATATGTGTAAACATCAAAAACCCTAATCCTAAAGCCCTAACCCTAAAACATGTATATGTGTGTGTGTATGTATGCATATGCATATGCATATGTGTATGAAATATGTATGCATGTGTGTGTATGTATCTCTATGTCTCTCTCTTTCTATCTATCTATCTCTCTCTCTTTATCTCTCTCTCTCTCTCTCTTTCATCTCTCTCTCCCTCTTTCATCTCTCTCTCTCTTATTATCTCTCTCTCTCTCTTATTATCTCTCTCTCTCTCTCTCTTATTATCTCTCTCTTTCATCTCTCTCTCTCTCTCTTATTCTCTTTCTCTTTCATCTCTCTCTTTCATCTCTCTCTCTCTCTCGTATTCTCTCTCTCATTCATCTCTCTCTCTCTCTCTCTCTCTCTCTCTCTCTCCCTCTCTCTCTCTCTCTTTCTCTCTCTCTTTCTATTTATAATAAAGAACAAAACAGTCACTTACATCGATGTAATTCTTTTTATTGATCCCTTCAAAGCCCAATCAACGTCGTCTCTTTCAAATTCCAATGAATCCATGCCAAAAGCTCTTGCAAAACAAGAGAAAAGAGAAATTAAAAAAGATATATGTAAAAGCCAAAAAGCTCTTGTGTGTGTAGGGAGAGAGAGAGAGAGAGAGAAACAGAAAGAGATGTGTGTAGGGGGATAGAGAGACAAAGAGATGTGTGTATGCATGTGTATATGCATGCATGTGTATATGCATGCATGTGTGTATGTATGATGTGTGTATATGTGAAAAAGTCAAAAACCATAATCCTAAAACCCTTACCCTAAAACATTTATATGTGTGTATGTGTGTATGTGTGTATGTATGTGTGTGTGTACATGCATGTGTGTGTGTATGTATGTATGCATATGCATGTGTGTATGCATATATGTGCATGTATACATATGTGAGTGTGTCTTTATATGTGTGTGTGTGTATGTAATATGCATGTGTGTATGTATGTATGTGTGTGTACAATCAAATATGTGTGTATGTATCTCTCTCTTTCTTTCATCTCTCTCTCTCTCTATCTCACTCTATATCAATTGAAAACAAAACAATCACTTACATCAATGTAATTGTTTGGAGCGTTGTCGTCAAAGTCCACTTAATGTTTTCCTTCATCGAATTCCAAAGAACTGATGCCAAAAATCTCTTGCAAAACAAAAGAAAAGAGAAATTCATAAACCCTAATCCTAAAACCCTAACCCTAAAACATGTATATGTGTGTATGTATATGTGATGTGTGTATGTGCATGTATGCATGTGTGTGTATACATATGTGAGTGTGTATATATATGTGTGTGTATGTATTATGCATGTGTGTATGTATGTATGTGTGTGTGTACATGCATATGTGTGTGTATGTATGTATGCATATGCATGTGTGTATGCACATATGTGTGTGTATACATATGTGAGTGTGTATGTAATATGCATGTGTTTATGTATGTATGTGTGTGTACATGCAAATATGTGTGTATGTATGTATGCATATGCATGTGTGTATGTATATGTGTGTATACATGTATGTATGTATATGAGTATGATAATGAATATGTGTGTGTATGTATATGCATGTGTATATCTAATATGCATGTGTGTATGTAATATGCATGTTTGTATGTAATATGCATGTATGTATGTATATGTATGTATGCATGTAAGTATGTAATATGTATGTGTATGTATATGCATGTGTGTATGTAATATGTATGTGAGTGTGTATGTAATATGCATGTCTCTCTCTCTCTCTCTCTCTCTCTCTCTCTCTCTCTCTCTCTCTCTCTCTCTCTCTCTCTCTTTCTCTCTCTCTCTCTCTCTTTATGTTTCTCAAGATCTTTCTCTTTCTTTCATCTCTCTCTCTATATCACTCTATATCAATCGAAAACAAAACATTCACTTACATCGATGTAATTGTTTGGAGCATTGTCCTCAAGGTCCACTTAATGATGCCCTTCGTCGAATTCCAAAGATTTGATTCCAAAAAGCTCCTACAAAGCAAAAGAGAAGAGAAATTAGAAAAGGGAAAACACAAAGAAAGAGAAATGGTGCTATAGTATGTGCAACTCCTACAACAATTTCAGATATAGAGAAACAGAGATGTAGAGAAAGAGAGAGAGAGAGAGAGAAAGAGAGAGAGAGAGAAAGAGAGAGAAAGAGTGAGAAAGAGAGAGACATGTGTACACAATAGGCGCAGAATGTAGTTCGCACGCGCAAACTTGACAGTAGCAAAGTTTGGTTCAAAATGCAAGCAAATGTCCAATTTTTGCTCTCGGGCCCGGTTAAAATGTTGCCTCGGTATAAGCGTCGGTATAAGCATCGATATATGCGTGGGTATAAGCATCGGTATAAGCCTCAGTAATTTATAGTAAAATATCGACGCCTATATCGGCGGTCATACCGGCGCCTGTATACCGGCGATTAAATGACCGTCGGTATTGCATTCGTGGTTTTTCAAGCATTTTCAATAGTCATAACGATGCCGGGGCCTGACCGTCGGTATGGGCAACGTCGGTATGCCCCTGATATGTTGTAGTGGTAGAGGACTCTTTGATCTTCAATTTTTCTTTCACAAGTTGCATTCATAATTAAGGTTGAATCCTCTTTCTAATCTAAAGCATAGTTTTAGTAGGTATTATTGTGGGATTGACTTTGGAAGCCTCTACCTACATTTCTTCCAAAGAAACCTTTACTACCTCTACCTTTGAAATTACCTCTCTGATTTCTATTACCCATTCCTCTTTAATTAAAGTTTTGACTATATCCATCACCAATCATATTATTATTCCAACATTCATGAGCTAAATGATTAGTCTTACCACAAATCTAGCAAGCTTTGACACCATCTTTATTGCTTCTGCCTCTTCCTCTTCCTTTTCCACCTCCTCTTCCTCTTAGGAAGTGAGCTCGATTAGTAGTGCCTTCATCTTCATTCAATTGTTGCTTGCCTTTGTTATTTTTCTTTGTGTCCTTCGAATACATTGCTTGACCTATACTTTTATGAACATCACCTTTGGCATCCTGCTCAAAGGCTATCATATGTCCTAGCAACTGATTCAAATGAGGAGTGAAATGATCTAGTGACACTTCAGTGGATAGAATGAAAGGCTTCCATTTCTCATATCCTCTCAAACCTGTGAGAATTTGTCTTACCAATTTTTCCTCTTCAATATCTTCATCAATTGCTCCTAATGCATCTTCAATGTCCTTCATCCTTGCTACATAATAAAAAATAGATTGAGAAGCCTTCTTCTTGAATGTGGTGAACTCTGCCAATAAAGATGCCTTTCTTGACTTTGTAATGTTTTGGAAATGCTCCTCCAAAGCATTCTATATGTCACTTGCACTTTCAAGTCCTCTAATGTGAGGTAGCAAGTAATCATTGACTTCCATGTAGATAGTGCTCCTTTCTTGAGCATCCTTCTTCATCCATGTCTTCAAATCTCGGAGATCTTCCCTAGTTGGAACACTAGGATCCCTTAATTCTGGTTTTTCTTCTTCACCTATGATGAATCCTATCAAATCTTTGCTCATGAGATGAGCTTCCATCCTCGTCGACCAAGAAGGATAGTTTTCTCCATCCAATTTCTCTATGTGAAGAGAATCTCCCATCCTTTCTTCACCTTTTCAATAAATGCTTCAAGCTTTGTGAATAATGAATGTACCTTTACTTTGAATGTATTTCCTTTTGGTATTCTTGATAGCTTCAGCCTCCCTCTCTAGTGTTCACTTAAAACGTTCGCCGTTTGAATCTTCAAGGATTGATTTTCTTATATTTGCAATAGTCGAGGTCCTCCTTTCTTTAAATTTGATGACTCTTGCTTTGATATCAGTGATGGAGAGTGTTAATCTCCAAAAGAAAACGTTATCCTTGATGTTAGAAGACCTCCATATCAATAAAAACTCAAAATCTCAACCAATTTTGGAAGAGCAATGGAAAATTATGAAGACTTGAGTTAACCGTGAAGAAACTGATTACTTAGAAATGTATGCTACACTTAATCCATTCATTGACTAACCAAATATGTAAAGTTTTCAATAAAAACCTTGTACAAGCTGTTGTCAGAAGCTTATACATCTTCTCCAAGTTGAAAGTTCTCAAATGACTCAATAAATCTTGAGATTTTCTCCGAACCATGTACCTATGTCTAAAACTGCTCTTCTGTGTAGTCGATTTTGACACCTACAACTTCTAATACATGGTTCTCCCAAACTAGAACACGCTTATTTAAATGCTTCTAGCCACAAAAAGCGTACCTTTGAGATTTAAGAATGAGACCTTACATGCTCAAAAATTTACACTGTGGAGGGAGATCTGATCAAAACATTGAGCACCAAGATTGAACATGTTCCTCCTTCACTTCTTCACATTTACACATGTAAATGTTCCTGTCTTCAATTCTCTCACCCTGATTACATTTAGAATCTCACACTTGACCATAGATGCACTAACTATGTAGTTAGACATCTACAAAAGGATTTATTAAATGATCAAGCACAAAAAGAGAGATGGAGAAAAGATCACGATTTACATTTTAGAAGTTTTCTTCTATTCTCTTGAAAACAACTGATTTGATGAGTTTCATTCATTCATCACTTACATTCTTCTTTTAGGCATTTATACTTGATCTATTTCTCTCTTATCTATATGTCCCAACTCTATACTTGTATATATAGGCATATATATACAAACACATCACCATTATAAAGGTATACGTGAACTAATTGTAAGCTTAATGTACATGTATATACAAGTCTTTATCTTTTGACCATGTACTAAGCTTCAAGCCTCACAATTTGATCTTTGCTTTATTATTTGACTTCAATCCTTTTTCCAAATCATCAATTGTTGATTGTCGTGCACCAACAAGTCTGACACATTTAATATAACATCTTTAAATAAAATTAGGTTATTCCTCTTATTAATGGAGTCTTTTGCATGTCTTCAAGCCTTTGAGTGTTGATCTTCTCACACCTATTCTACAAGAAATCAAAATCTTCAATCTTTTCTAGTGCTGAAAATGTCCTTCTCCCTATTTTCTTTACCAATATCAAGAGTAAAAATTCTTCCCTCGTTAAATATTACTATAAGATCTGAACTCGTTATTGGATTTTTTTACGATGCATTATTTGTTTCATAGTTAAAGTTCTTATCCCCTTACATCCACCTTTCATCTGATTCTTGCATTGTGACTACCTCCAAGTTTGAAATCTCTCATTCCTTGAATCATATGATCTCTCTTATCATTGCTCTCCACATATCCTCTTTTCTTGGGTGCATCAATATTGTGAAGAAATTTTATATTTCGTCACATGTGGTTAGTTCAATCACTATCTATATACCATACTTCATCATGTGTGTTAGCTTGTTACTATGTCTCATGGTTAGTGGCTATTCATTTTCGGTTGTATTGCACAATGTATCATAGTTACCTTGGATGGTGGAAGTTTCTAACACCCTAATGAACTTATGGAAAACGGTTATCCTAAACTAGGCCCACATAGGATGCTATATGCTCACTATTCTAGATTTTTCTCTTCAAATATTCATAGAAATAAATTAAAGCTTTATGGACTTAAGCTAGGCTTTAAGACCTATCCAAAAACCTTTGAATCAAATAAAGTGAATGTTATAGCTTTGAGAACCATCCATTTAAACACATTCCATGTCTCTACCTATTTTTAGAGATATAGGTATACAAACTTTGTAACTTCTCACAAGTTACTCAATAGAAGAAATTAGGAACTTGGCATGATTTGGGGCACCAAGAAAACAAATGATTCTTGGATTGAACATTAATGTTTACAATGAGAGGAGAAACAATGCTAGATAGTTTCATACAAGCATAATTCTGAAAAACTAATTACACCTCTAGATAGAGAGCAACACAACCATATGAAAATGAGATACTAAATCAAGGGTGCTACTTGCTAGAGTTTCTTACTCTACTAAACTAAGAGGTAAATCATGGAATGCATACAAAACAAAATAAAGGAAAATTGATGCCTAAAAACAAGTTTTATTTTTCTTATAATCTTGCTAACCATCCAACAATCAATGTTTGTGCACTTTTTGATGGGTAGTTGAAATGATTTAAATCCAATAGATTTTGGTGGAGCTCAAAAAATGATTCCATGACTTGGGGTCATCCTTTTTTATTTGTTCAATAATACGTACCTTTTTATGTTTGAGATGATTTCAAACACTCTGCCTTAAGTCTAAATGCATATATGATTCATTTCAATGCATGCCTTGAAGTGTTGTAAGTCCACTCCATCCAATGCCTTAGTAAAGATATTTGAATATTGGTCCTTTACACTGACATGCTCCAATTGTACATCCTTTGAGATGCTATTATCTCTAATAAGTGTGTAATGCACTTTTATATGCTTGGACCTTGTAGTGAAGACCAGGTTTTGAGCCAGGCATATGATACTTGTGTTTCACAAAAAATATTTACTTGCTTAACCTACACATCCAAATCAATATAAAACTTCTTGATCCACATAAGCTCACATGAGAGTTTTTCTAAGCCTCTATACTCAACTTTAGCTGAGGAGAGAGTGAGTGTTGGTTTTTCTTTGAAATCCATGAGATGCTCTTCCTCCCTTGCATGATCGAATATTGACTATTGCTCCTCGTCGCATCCATACACTTATCTATGAGTTGTAAATATTAATTTCTCCTTACATTTTCTTCTTACTATATCCATGGTGTCTTGGAAAATCCCTTCATTTTTTCTAAAGTTGAAACAAGTTTGAGTTTCATTCTTTGGTTATTCTTTGAGAGAAGCTTGTTGGATTGAAGTGGAGTCTTTCTTTGACTAGCTACTATGTGCATTCAACTAGTTCATCTCATAGATATTGTTTATAAGAGTGTGGGCATTTGTTTAGAGTGTGATTCGTATTCTTCGAAATCGCATTAAGTCTAGTATAGGTATACAAATACTCATGGAAGTGTTTGCACATATTTAGAGAAAGATCAAATTTTGTTTTGAGAGAACCAAAAATGTGTACCTATGGAGGTCATTCAAACTTCATCCTTGCATAACGGTTGAAATAACTTCCTCAATTTTTGTATTAGAGAATATTGGAATCATGAAGAAACCCAATTCAAGAAAATAAAAACCACTTCAAGCTGGTGATTGAAGATTTGCTTCAACAAAAGCTTGTTGGAGTTAATGCACATGAAGGGAAAGCTATTGTAATCAAGGTTCCAAGTATGCAAGGTTTCCATCTATGAAAAGCTTTGGATTAAGGTAATTTTAGAGCCACTTTGGATCATTGGCCTCACACTATATCAAGTAGAAAAGAGCATAGATGGGAGACTTCAACACTCAAATTAAAATGCTAAACAAGGGGAAGTATCTCCCATCAAAGTTTAGAGGGTCCTCAACTCAATTATGGCCAAGGGCCAATGAGGATTGTTTAGTCAAAGTAAAGCAATAGCTACTAAATTATTGAAATGTATTTTTGTTGGGTACAATTCTCAAATCAAAGGCTATCATCTGTATCATCCATAAACTAAACAAATTTTGTTTAGGAGTGATGTTTTTTTTGTGGAAGATGCAATTTAGCCATTACTTTCATATACCAAAGAGACTTCAATTAGCTCTAAAGATGTGAATGACACCTGGGTGTCTCTTTTTTATAGGTGAAAAGTGAAGTATGCGTCCAAACAAGGAGATTTCTTAGCCTTTATGGGTTCCACATGATGATGCATTTCATTCCATTTCTCATTTAGATTTACAAGATACACTGATTAATGAGAGGGATTATATATAGGAGGCACAAACTATCCCTAAATGGTTGGTGCAAACTTTGAGAAATAGCAAATTAGATGCACTTCTACCATATCAAACTCGTTCAGGCTCTCATATTGCTTTGTTTCCATGAGATTGCTATGCTATGGCTGCCTCTAATCTTTATGATTAGAATGATCCTCTTTCTTCTACTAGAGCACAAAATTTAAAAAATTGGATGGCGGATTTGAAATTAGAATATGATGTTATTATAAAGAATTGTACCTAGTCTTTATGTGAGTTTCTCACAAGAAAAAAGGCCATTGGCACTAAATGGATATACAAGCTGAAGCATAAGCCTTATGTAATAGTTGATAGGCATTAGGCTAGGCTTATTGAAAAAGGTTATGCCCAAGAGAGGGGCATTGATTTGTATGAGACTTTTGCACCGACATGGTGAATGGGGAACGTTTGCAACATTTATGCACTTGAAGCTTCTCTTGGTTGGAATGTACATCCGTTAAAAATTAAAATTGCATTTCTAAATGATGACTTAAATGAAGAAGTGTAGGTTGAAAAAGGCATTATATGGTTTGAAGCACGCATCAAATGCTTGTTGACATATAAAGCTCAACAAGTGATGATCCAAGATGACACGTATCACTTTTTCATTTCTATGAAATGTGTAGTTACACTGATATATGTTAGGGATACTTCATTGAGCTTTACTAGATTTATGTACCGAGCGTGATGGCACATTGTTTTCTTGCCAGCTCACTCATTTGCAGACATTCAAATTTCACCTTATGTAATGTTCTTTATATATTGCACTTGTTGTATTGTGACTTTTAGGTCACTCTTGTACATTCCTTTTATGTAATAGAATAAGAAGAAGAAGAAGATCATTCTTCCTTGTGCCAATCTCTATGTGTCCTTCTCTTTGATTGTAAGAATGTGTGTGTGTGAGCTCTCTTCCTTCTGGCCTTCCTCGTGATATGGTATCAGAGCTAGTGTGGCTATAGAGAGCTCTTGGAGAAGGTAGACAATCAAGAGTACATGATAAGGAGTGGAGAAAGTGGGACTAAAAAATGACTTGAGATTGCTATGAAAACTGGGTCAATTCACAAACGACCTTAGGCTTCTATTTTGGAGCCATCTCAACCTCTGTTTTGAGACTACAAGGTGGGGCCCATAGAAACATCACGTGAGTTTGCAAAACTATAACTTGCACCCTATTTAGCAACATTCACATATTCAAGATCTAGAATTTCAAGTGATTCCATGTACTATTGATACACGAAAACTATGTTTTTCTGAGATCAAATTGTCACCTCATAGTGTGATAGTGTTCAAGTAGAAGTGTTGCTTGTAGTGTTTTGCAATGTTGTGAATTGTTGCAAAAATGGCAAACATAGATGGAATGAGTCAACTTATGAGCGATAAGGTGGACAAGAACAACTTCGATGCTTAGAGATTGAGGATCAAAAATTTCCTCATGGGAAAAGGATATTGGAAGTACATCAAAGAAGAGAATGAAAATGCTCCACACTAACCAGAGAGGAATCAGACTGCAAACCAGTTAAGACCATATGAAGAATGGAATCAACAAGCACAAAAGGTAATGTATTGGCTGTTTGTTAGTATACAAGATAGCATGATCAAGCACATATAGAATGTCAAAATCCAAAAGAGGCTTGGAACAGTTTAGTCACATTGTATGAGACCAATACAAAGGCATGGAAATTGGAATTAAAGAACGAGCTACATACATTGGAGAAAAAGGGCATGTCATTAAGTGGCTACACTTTGAAAATCAAAAGCATATGTGAGTCACTTGCATCTATTGGCACGAATGTAAATGATGATGATAAGGTTGAAGTGTGCCTTTGTTGGAGTTAGATGTCTGCGGAAGCATGCAAACAACACAAGGAACAAGGAGAAGCTTGGAGCACAACACATAATATTGAATGTATTACCACTAGAATGTACAAATATAAGTACCCTATTAGAGCAATATGCATATATACAAGTCGTGAAAGAAACCTCCTAAAGAGGGAAAAAGTGCCTCCGGTGGTCCTAGTGTGTACACACACATCACTACCTAAATATATCAACAAATCCCCTTGGGAGTGATGCAGTGAGCAAGGACCTGGCACTCATTAATAAGGAATTCCCAAGCTATGTGGAATCAATCCACAAAAGGAAGTACACTTAAATCTTTGCAAAAAGCTTCAAACTTCTCCCTAGATAGAGCCTTTATGAAAAGGTCTACAATGTTCTCCTATGTGGGCACATATGCCAAGCTGATCTCTCGAGTAGAGAACCTCTCCCTGACATAATGATAATGCAGCTCAATGTGCTTAGTGCAAGCATGGAACACAAGGTTCCCCGCAACTTCTAATGCACTCTGACTGTCAATCAAGATGGTGGTGGTAGAAGACTAACCAACACCCAAATCAGCCATAAGGCATCTAAGCCACTCACACTCAACAATCGCTGTGAAAGCTTCCCTGTACCCAACGTCACAGCTAGAAGTGACCATAGTAGGCTGCTTCTTGCTCAACCAAGACATACATGAGATACCAATCATAAAGCAAAAGCCACTAGTGGACACATGAGTGTCATAACAAGAAGCCTAGTCACTATGAAGAAAAGCATGCAAATCTAGCGGTAGTGATCCCCCCTTGGGATAAAACAATCCAACTAGCATGGTACCACTCTAGTAGTAAAAGATGCACTTAACCACATGCCAATGCTTGACACATGGGCAACGCATAAGCCTGCTCATCTGTAAGACAACAAATTGAATATCTGGCTAACTAATTCATAAGTAAATCAATAATCCAACAGCTTGCTCATAGAGAACAACATCAAATGCATCTCTAGCATCATGAAGAATCAATCATAAACCTGTCTCCATAGGAGTGGCAATAGGTTTATAGACCTCAAGGCCAAAATGCTACAATAACATGTCAATATATTTTGTTTGACACAAAGCTACGTTGCCATCAACTTGCATAAACTGAATGCCCAAAGTATGATGCAAGTGCCCCAAATTCAACATCTCAAATGAGGCTTAGAATCAATAATATGCTTCTCAATAGGACCAGTGAGCAGCATGTCATCAACATAGACCACAGTGATCAGAAGCACATCATTTTCATGCTTAATGTATAAGGTGAATTTAGTTGAAATGTTCTCAAAACCATGTGCAATTAGATAGGCATGTATCTTTTCATACCAAGCACGGGGTGCTTGTTTGAAACCATATAAAGCCTTTCTCAACCTGCACACCTGGTTTTCATGCCCTTTATGCACAAAGCCATAGGGCTGAAAAACATACACTTCTTTATGTAAGCCACTATTAGAAAATGCAATTTTAAGGTTCAACTGATGTACATTCCAACCGTGATGAGCTGCAAGTGCATAGATGCTACGAAAAATATTCATTCGGCATGTAGGTGCAAAGGTCTCATCTAAATCAATGCCTCTTTCTTGCACATAGCCCTTTGCAACAAGCCTAGCCTTATACCTATCAACTGTTCCATCATGCTTATGCTTCAGCTTGTATACCCAATTAGTGCCAATGCCCTTCTTGCTAGGAGGCAAGTCACATAAAGACCAAGTATCATTTTTTATGATAACATCATATTCTGATTTCATAGCAGCCATCCAATTTCCAAAATTTTGTGCTTCACCAAGAGACTAGATGCAGCCACGACATAGAAATCTAATGCAAAAGAGCAACTATGAGAGCCTAAACGAGCAGGGTACACTAGAGGTGCATCTAATTTGTTGTCACGCAAGGTTTGCTCCAACCTTTTTGGCATAGTTTTTTCCTCTTCAATATCAACTCTCTCATCAAGAAGTGCATCATGTAAATCTGCATCAGAAATGGAATGATGCGCATCATCACATGAAACCTAAAAAGGCTGGGAAGTTACCTCATTAGGACCAACGCTAGACTATCCTTGACAATATTTATATAAATTTCCATTTATAACTAAGTAAGCTTTGAACTTCAAGAGTAATCACCTCTTCTCTACTACTGTTGTGATTTTTGGAAATTTTCCAAAAGTAAGGAATCACAAAATTCCATCATACCAATGAGTTTAGTTCTTTCTAGTAAGCTTTGAATTTCAACAGTAATCACCTCTTCTCTACTAGTGTTGTGATTTTTGGAATTTTCCAAAAGTGAGGAATCACAAAATTCCATCATACCAATGAGTTTAGTTCTTACTAGAAAGAGACTACTATCCATTGGTTCATCCTTAATACATGTTGCCTTTCCACCCATGGTGGTCCTTGACACATGATCTGCCATGTAGTGCTCTTTTTCAGGCTTAATATGAATCTCAAATTCGAATTCTTGAGATAGCAGTAACCATTGCGAAACCCTTCGAGCTACTCTAGGATTATTAATTAAGTACTTCAAAAGATGGTGATAAGATATGACAATAAAATGCATACCTAGGAGATACTTCCAAAACTTTTGAAGAGTGTACATGATAGCCAAACCTTCCCTTTTCATAGTGCTATAGTTTCTTTCTGCTTTGGTAAGCAATCTGCTAGCACAGGCAATAGGTTGGTCTACCTTGTGTGATGATGGCTAAGCCAAGACTGATCAAACTGCATGAACACTTTCATCTTTATGCACATGGAACTCTAATGAATGGCTATGAATGGTTAGGAGTGAATTAGTACATAGCCTCAACTTTTGTTCATAAAAATACTTTCTCAGCTTGAGGATTCCAGGAGAAATGAGTCTCTTACTAGTAAGCCTTGACAAATACTTAACTATTTATGAGTACATTTGTATAAATATTCTATGGTATCCTCCACGGCCTAAAACGTTATGCACTTCCTTTGGAGTTTGTGGAATATTCATGGAAAGGATAGTAGTTGCCTTTGCCCGATCAATAGTTATCCCTTCGATTGATTACTATGTGACCAAGGAGACTGCCTTTAGTGACAAAAAAATGATATTTAGTAGAATTCAACTTCAAACATTTTCCGAGACACTACTTAAAGATTTCCTTCAGATTTTCCAAGTGATTATGAAAATCATGCAGTACTACTCTTCTATTTGTGCCTCAAAACACCTCTTCTATATGTGCCTCAAAAGACTAAATAGTCATCCATGAAAATGCACAAAAAGGTTGGTAACCATTTTCCCAATATCAAATACATTTTTCTATTAAAGGAAGCTCGTGCATTTTTCAAACCAAAAGCCATGCATGTGTAAACATAAGTGCCCCATAGAGTAACAGAGGCTATTTTGTCTCTATCAACATGATGAATTAGTATTTGGTTGTAGCCACCAAAACCATTAGAGAATTCTTCAAAGTTTGTCCAAATACTTCTTCTAGTACCTGCTCTATGAAAGGTTGAGGAAAACCGTCTTGAATAGTCCCCTTATTTAAAGCACAAAAATAAATGCATAGTCTTTTTTTCCACTATTTTTCTTTTTCACTATAAGCATAGATGAAAGCCAAATTGAATGTTCTACAGGAACAATAATACTTGCGATGGAATTTAACCCCTCATATTTGCACACTAGACATGAAATAAACTCAATACCTAGGATCCTTCCTACACCTTTTCTAATACCTTACAACAAAACTTCTATTCAATTGCCTAGAAGATTCTAGAAGGGGTGTGGCTTGATAGCTCCTTCTTACTCCTCCTTTGTGGATGTAATGTCATCCTTTGTGTTTTTCTTAGCTTCGACCACTGCATTTAGCTCTTTGAGCCTTGGATGAATCTCTCCTTGAGCCTCCTTGAGTATATGTCTCTTGTTCTTCAATGAGCTACAAGACTTCCATGCATTTGGTGTCTTTTCACCTCATTTGATAGCTTTTGGATGCCTATCCTGACTTTTCCACTACCATGGGATTGCTTTGCCTAACCTTGCCTTAGCTTTAGACCACCCTAAGTGATCTAAGCCATGACTTTTTTCCACATTAAGGTCTTTTGAACACTTATCCACCTAAAGCATACTTCACATTTTTAACACTCCCCCTCAAGTTTAAGGTGGTAGTGTCCATATCAACTAGGCTCATAGCCCTTGAAAACTTTGTTAACTTGGTCAAATCCAAGATTTTGGTGATGATATCTCCAACTTGGTCCTTTGTACCTACAAAATGAGCATTAATGGAGCTAATTGCAAACATTTCCCTTACATAATGAGAATGCACCTCAATGTACTTGCTCCTTGCATGATACATGAGATTGTTAGCAAGATATAGGCTTGACATGTTAGCTCCATAAACTCGGATTGATCTAAGTTGTATACCAAGATATTTGAAGAGCTTCTTATGCCACATTGCTTCACATGTAGTAGGGTGAAAGCTCTATATTCAGCCTCTAATTCAACTCAATGCAACTATGGGTTTATTTTTTATAATCCATGAAATTGTTTTTGTACCTAGCATGAAAACATAGCCAAAAGTTGACCTTCTATCATCAACACTACGTGTCCAATCTACATCACTCCATGCTCTTAGTTGAATTCCTCATCATACCTATATAGTAACCCATAATTAGTTGTACCCTTCAGATACCTTAACACTCTCTTTGCATGATTGAGATGTGTATCTGTGGCTGCATGCATGAAATGAGATAGAACTCCAAGTATGTTGCTCAAGTTAGGCCTTGTGAGTGTAGCATAGATGAAAGATCCCACAATGCTCATGTATAGTGTAGGGTCTTCTAGCTTCGTACCATCTTCCTTGCTTAACTTGACATTTGAATCCTTAGCTTGAGCTTTTGGTTTGCAATCTCTTATGCCAAACCTAAAACTCACATCTAGAAGATACTTCTTTTGAGAAGGATAGATACCTTCCTTCCCATAGATTACCTCAATGCCAAGAAAGTACTTTAGCATGCCAAAATCTGAGATTTTTATGTCTCTTCCAAACTTCTCTTTGATGATCCTAGTTTGTGCATCATCATCACTTGGAAAAAAGAGATCATCTACATATATACATATCAAACATATCTTTCCATTTGTTTTCTTCATATACAAGGATGGATATGCATCACTTGGAGAGAAACCACATCTCTTAAAGAGGTCCACTAGCATCTCATTCCAAGCCCTTGCGGCTTGCTATAGGCCATATAGGGCCTTCTTTAACCCGTAAACATAGGTAGGATGTTGTGGCTCTAGATAACCTTGAGGTTATTCCATGAGCACCTCTTCTTGTAACTCACCATTCAAGAAAGCATTCTTTATGTCCTTCTAAGAGATAGGCCACCTCCATGCTACACATAGGGCTATGAGAGCTCTAATGGTAGACTTGTTTGACACAAGGCTAAAAGTTTCCTCATAATCCACCCCATGTGTCTGTGTGAAGCCGTTGTCTACTAGTCTAGCGTGGTACCTTCCCGAGCTACCATCTGCATTCCTGTTAGTCTTGGACACCTACCTATTTTGGAATATCGTCATGCCTTCTTTCTTTGGTACTAGTTCTCAAGTTTTGTTCTCCTTAAGAGCTTTGAACTCTTTGTAAATATCCTCACTCCACTCTAGTTTGGTCTTGGCCTCCTCATAAGAATCTCACTCTTGATCTACAATGACATTCATCATGTATGCATAGTGCTTTGCCATGAAAGAACCATATGTATACGTTTGTCAGGGTGCTTTCTTCCTTATAGACCTCCTCTCTTGACCTTTCAGATATTGCTTCTTGAGTGAATTGAGATTTACATTAGGAGTAATGAAATCTTCAAGATCTTCCTATTCTAACTCCTCTTGAGCTTCCCTCGTGTCATAGTCTATCTCTTGCAGCCTTCCATACTTTGAAGTAGGGGATGCTCTTTCATACTCATAAGTGTTAAAGTGATCATATGAGTGTACCTTAGATGTAGAAGCCTCTAGTCAACTAAATGTGATTGACTCTTGAGGTTCAATCTAGACATCAAAGTCTTCATACTCCTCTTAATTCTCTTCATCCAACTTTTCCTTGCCCTTATCTCCATACCATGACCTTGGCTCATCAAACACAACATCTCTTCTCACATATAGCTTCTTTGAGAAAGTTTTTCCTTTCTGCTCATTTTAGTAGCCAATGAACACACATTTATCACTCTTGGGCTCTAAATTTGTTCTCACTTCACTATGAACATGAACAAAGCATACACATCCAAATACCTTGAGGGGTTCGGTGGTTGCTTTCTTGCCATAATATACTTTGTAAGGAGTCAATTTGTGCACGCCACCTCTTGGAACCCTCTTTATCAAGTAACAAGCTGTATTCATAGTTGGAGCCGAATAAGAGAATGGTAACATACCTTCATTTATGAGATACCTAGCTATCTCAACCGAATTAATATTCTTCCTCTCTATAACACCATTTTGTTTAGGGGTGTACCTGCATGCAAAGTGCGTCTTTATGCCATTTTCTTGCAAATACTTTGTGAATTCCTTGGAGAAATACTTTCCCCCTCCATCTGAACTTAGTGTCTTGATGTGTGCATCAAATTCTTTCTTCACAAGTGACCTAAACTTTTGAAAACATGAAAACAATGATATTCTTTCCTTGATAATATATAGCCATGCCTTTCTTGAGTGGTCATCAATGAAAGTGACAAATTACCTAGCTCTTCCCAATGAAGCCTCTCTGCTAGAGGCCAATACATTTGAGTGTATAAGCTCCAAGAGCTTAGAGGATCTGTGCTCACTCTTGGGTAATGGCTTCCTTGCTTGCTTACCTAGCTGACAAGCATCATAAAACTCATGTTCATCTTGTCCTTCAAGATTCGGTACTCCCTGCATTAAACCTAATTTTCACATGAGTTTTAACTTGGGAATATTGATATGTCCTATCGTCTTGTGCCAAAGATCAAGCTCTGCACTCCTTTTGCTGCTAATCTTATGATATGAGGATCTTATGAAATGAATCTAACAAGTTAGGGGGGTCATCCTGACTTCTCAGGATCTAGAAGGTGTATAGACAAAATCTCCCTCCTTACTTCATATCTCAAACTTTAATGAACAAGACTTGTTGAGATTTGATATATAGGTACTAAAGATGCCAATCTAGCTGCCCTAAGCTAAAGTATAGAAAAAGAATGAGTCATGCAGAAAAATTGATTCCACAAGATCACTCTGATTATGAAGATGCAATAGTGAGGAGCAAAAAAAAATGTACTAGAAGAAATGTATCAATATTTGAATGCTAATGAATGTATGATACAGGGTAAGTTATTGGATTACTTATGATCTCAACAAATGGTCATTGAAATAGCTCAATGTCTCTCAGAATAGCTCTCCTATCGTGTGAGTAAAACTATGTGTATATATACACATGTCTTAAGTTTTGATTTTGAATTTTCCTTCACCTAAAAATGATCTTATAATTTAGGGATGTTTTGAATTGATCCTTCTTGCGTGAGTTGTGGGTTTAGTTCCTTTACATCATGAGATTCCTTATTCTCTATGCTTTTACAGGTATCCAAAGTAAATATGCTCAAAATGAAAAGCATGGGTTCACATGTGGTTTTCCTTTGTAAGGTAATAAGAGAATGTGTAGTTCTTAATAATTAGCCAAGCACTTAGGCTTGCTAATTGCATCGAGAATAACTTCATAGAGGCTTAATATACTTCTTAAGCTTCCACAATATGTACTTAGACCTCCTTATTACTTTGGACCATCAATCTCAAGCTTCTAAATCAAAATTGATGAGTTGTGACTTTAAAATCCTAGCACCAACAATGCCGATAAATGAGAAATCATGAATTGTGCTTTACTTTTCAAACACCTTCATACCAATACACATGTACTCAAACATCCACTAAAGGCATGTGATTTTAATATCTTTTGTCAGATTTTGATAACTTTGGAACTGAAAATGTTCCAAAATTTCAATCTTATAAAATTGACATTTCCAAAATCTATATGAAAAATATAAAATTGAGTAAAACTTGCATACAAAAGATAAAAATTTAAACTTTTATTCGAATAAAGATTTTGGATAGTGAATTGAATATGTTACAGAACATGATTTCATCATGGGTATTGTTTTGGAGAATTTGTGTAAGCAGCAAACATATTGTAGATTTTCAAATCAACCCACATCTTTCTTCATTTGTGCTTACACCACCTCATTAGAGGCATTTGTTTTTATCTAAGACTATTGAGAAATCTCTTCTTCTTCTTCTGTAGCAAGAAGAGCTTGATCATCGTCAAAGTACATACCAAGTTCTACAAGATTAAGCATAGACCATCTTGTTTGCCGATGATTGGCTATCTCACATAGATCTAAAATTTCTTTCTTTATAGTATTGAATGTTTCTTTCTTGAAATGACATGTTCTTTTTTAAGGGAAAAAACAAGGATATTAACTTCATCAATTTTAATAATGGATGCACGCCAAATATTCTTTTTCCATTCTAAACCTATTCCTTTGGTGTCACATAGCATTTCTAAAATGTACTTTCCTCTAAATGCATTACTACATCTAGTATAATACCAATGGAATATCAAAGCACCATAGGTGTCTTGATCAATATCCTTAATGAAATCTAAAACTTCCACAATCCACAATGGCTTGGCATATTCATCATTCTCATTTAAGATTGTAGTTAGTGTTTCAACATTTATCTCTTTTGAATACTATCCTCGCATGCTTCAACCACGTTTTTATCCTTGGACCTATGTAAATATTTGTTTCTCATGGATGTAGAAAATTTGAAGTGTATCTTCATTACTTGCTTGTTCCGCATTCATTGATATTTTTGGTGCTAAAATCCCATGTGAATGGAAACCTCAATTGGCCAATGTCCTCTAATTTTATTCTTTATAATCACTTCTTGATGGTTAAAAAATCCTCCCACCAAAATACATCTTGATTACCAATATATATTTTTGAACACTTAATATATGTTTTCTTTTCAATAAGTACATGCATCCACCTTTTACTTTGCTCAACCACATTTCCACATCTTTCCATATTTTTTTAATCTTAATATGGTCATTTTTATACACCATAAAGAATCAAACTTGGAACATGCAATAAAAATGTGCATCCATGTTTGGGATCACACCCATGAGAAGAAGAATACTACTTTGCAAATAAAAGAGTTATGTCATCGGGCCACCACATCAAGAATACATGGTTGAAAATAATATTGTGCAACGGATCCAAAACTTGATTATTGTTCTCCACACTTGTTGAGTGAAATTGCTTGAAGTTATAAATCTGTGTAAGATGTTCAACTTTAGGTTTTCTAGTATATGCTTTAGAAATCAACACAAATAAAAGTGGAAGTGTAAAACCATTATGGCATGCCAATCTCTAAGAGAATGTATTGAACATTTCATCAATCAGCTCATGAGTGTGCCCAACTATGACAAAAATATCCTAACAAATTTTAAACACTTTTATATCAAAAAGCACACATAAATATCCAAATATTGTAGAATTTGTATTCCCTCTTGCAGTAATATCAAGCTACAAATATAGAGTTGGTGGCAAATGACCCTCCCCTAGTTGTAAAACTTTATGAAGCACAATGATAGTAAGGTTTAGATCATTATAGACATTGGATATGTGAATAAAACCTTCCACCTTACATTTCCATTGTATACCAAAGCACCAACCAAATGCATTTGCATAAGGACTTCACCTCCCATATCCTTAGGAATGCGAGAAAAATGGGACATCCATGTCTTCTCTTGATCCATAACACCAACTAAAAAACACATAGAACACTCAATTTTATACTAATTTACTTCGATGATTAATTTTTTCCTTTCTTTCTAAGGCTTGAATTTCACGATGGCTCTTGAGAAGACTTTTAAAATTATATTTCTTTTAGTATTGGTGTTGCCCCTTTTCCATGTTGGCAAAGAGGCACAAAATGAGCATTCACCCGACCTAACTTTATGATGTACACTCATGTTGTTAAACTCTTCTTTTATAATCAAGTCAGACGTGGATATTGCACATAATTATCATTTTTAATTTCCATCTCTTATCTATAGACTTGAAATACTTCTTGACTTGTAGAGTTATCTAAGAAGTGTAACCTTTTAGTTATAGGCATAACTTTAGAATGCACACTAAAATAGGTCATCATCCAACTCATTGCATGAGGACCAATGGATGTTTTGGTCATAAATCCAAAACATGTATAGAATATTAGTTCTATATTTGTAATCATTTGTAGAATCTTATGTATTTTGGAGCTCCGTAGGCTCATCGAAATTTTAAATGCATGCCTAAAACATCGAATCCCTTAACTAAAATAATATCGTAGGGAAACGTATGTTAGTGTCTTATTATCCTCAATCACTTGCATGTGAGCACCAAGGTATATGTCTTGCCTCTTTTTGGCGCACTTAAAAAGCCTAAAAACTCTGCCTTAACTCATGGACTAGGCTCATCAATTATCTTACATAGGTATGGCCATGTGGACACATGGTTGTAAAAAATTCCAAGAGTAAAGCTCATATACTTCTGTTGGTCATTTGAAAGAACTAAAACTAAAAGTATTCCATGAATTTGTTAGCTCGGAGTCAAATTAAATCATCCCTAAGCTCTATGATAACTTCTTATTCATGCGATAGCTTCATGCAATAGTATTCCTCCATATGTCCCTTGTAGCTTATGTCCAATATCAATACATGTTATGATTAATAGATCTTGATTAGTCACTCTCTATGCGCTACTACATTACCTTGAGGTACACAGTGAGCTTGGCTTATCTATTTGTCTATGTGCAAGTATCTATTTCTAAACATTTTACTTGCAACAGTTACATAAGAGTTTATTTATCTATGTATTTTAATGACACTGGATCAATAGATCTCGAGTTATGAATGTTTGAAGGGGACTCTATCTATAGCCCATCTTATTTCTAAAAAGTTGGGGTTACCCCTAGACTTGCTAAACCAATTTTTCTATGGGTAAATTCTCAAAATAACTTGATTTAGTAAGCTATACACTTCCGTTATATGTGTGTAAAACCTCTATGGTAAATTCATACCATATTGTGAGCTCTCAATATTTTTCGGTGACCTTCACTTCCCAAAACAGAAGGCTTCTTAAAATCTTGCGAAGTGCAAGTCATCTCAATTGATGCAATCATATGGCAATGATGCTCCAAAGAACTTGGTGTCTTTTTATACATATCAATTTTTGGCTTCTTCCTCTTTGATGCACATGTCTCCTTATAACAGAGTTGATCACCACCAAAACAAGTGTGTGATACAGCAAATTTAGAAAAATCCAATTCTCCGCAAAACTTTCACAAAAAAGCATGCATATATACAAGCAAGGGGAAGAAACCTCCTTAAGAGGAAAACATGCCTCAATCATCCTAAGTGTGTTCACACACATCAATACCATTATATATCACCAGATTATGTACGTGATCTAAAACTTTATTTGCCATTTTTGGAGTCACACAATTATTTCATACTTCGTACTCGAGTGTGTATATATATATTTATGTTTCTATGATATTATATGTATGTATATGTGTGTACATGTGCCTATGATTTTGATTCAAGAGTTATATGATTATGTGGCTCATAGCATTGGTTCTTACTCCACAATAGCACTTGTGTGTGTGTGTGTGTAATAAAGTATGTGTGTGTATATGTATGTGATGTTGAAATTATTGTAATCATATGTGTATGTGTGTGTGTATATGTGTCTATGATTTTGATTCAAAAGTTATTATGCTTGTGTGAAAAATACCATTGACTCTCATTCCATAGTAACTCTTGTGTGTGTCTATGTGCGTGTGTATGTGTGTATATGTATGTAATTTAGAAAATATTGTGATTTTTGAGCTCATACCATTCAATCTTACTTCACAATAGCTCTATATATATGCATTTATGTGTATGTGTTAGTATTCAGATTCGTATGTTTATATATGTATTTGTGTCTATTAAAGTGATTTAAAACCCATTATGATTTAAAACCTATTGTGAATTTCTAAGATTTAGCATTGATTCTTACTTCAAACGTAAATGTGTTTGTGTGATTTTGATTGAAAACTAATATGATTTTCTAACTAGTAGCATTGATTATTACTTTGCAATAGAATGCGTATAACTCTATTTATTCGTGGATAATAGTACGTATATGTGTATGTTTGTATGTATGTGTATGAATGTGATCTAGAAAGTGATCCGTGTCTAACTCATAGCATTGATTCTTATTTGACAATAGTATATGTAGGTCTATGTTATATATATGACCCACAAACTATCATGGTTTTCTTACTCATGGCATTGATTCTTTCTTCAAAATACGGTGTGTATATGTGTATAAAAGTATTTGAAATTACACGTCTATGTATGCATCTATTATTGTGATTCTCGAAACTATCATGACTATCGAAATCTTAAAATTGATTCTTACTTCACAATAGTATGTGTGTATGTGTATGTATGTGATTGAAACTAATTTGATTGTCTGACTCAAACCATTGGTTCTTAATTCAAAATAGAATTTGTATATATGTGTTTATAATTTTGTAGTAGTATGCATATGTATACGTGTATGTATGTTAATTTCTCTCTCATTGTGATTTAAAACTACTTTGATTGTCTAACTTATAGCATTGCAAAAGTGTCATATTAACCTACATTTATGAGATATTGTTTTGGAGTAAACATTTCCTACAAATATTTTACATAGATAGAGTTTAATCTATGGAGATGCTAAATATTTAATAATCAATACATGTTTTTCTATAAGTTTACTTTTGTCACATTTTTGAAATCACAATCTATCCTCAATTGCAAGCTTCCGATCAATAAAAAATATTGCAAGAGAGAAAAAAAAAACTTGCACAAGATAATGGAGAATTGAATGTAGAAGAGTAGAAAAGATATAACTCAGAGAAAGTGAAATTTTGATATTATAGATTTGAATGAACCGATACAATAGCTTTGGCAAATAGTGTCTTTGTTGGTGCAATTCAAGCCTTCACAATTTGGCTTAGATTACTTCATGAAGACAATACTTGAAGAAAGGTCCACAGGAACTTATGCTTATAAGTTCTTACCATTTTTACTCCTTGTAAAAGTCTAAATGACTTGGAATCTTATGTATACACCTACTTGATTAGAGTCGTGGAAAAAGTTGTTAGATGATTGAGAGAATATCTCATTACCTTTTAGGTGAAAGATTCTAGGAGTTTGAATTTGAATTCAAACTTGAATTTTCAACTAAACACTATAAAAGATGCAAGAAAAAAAGTCACGTGTAGCTTGACTCATTCTAGCTCACTTCCCGAGGCTTTCATCATTTGTATCTGAGGGTGTATGAGTGCTACATTGAAGCCCATACCTCATTACCTCATCTAGCTATGCTTATCATGCTAATGAGATTGTACAATTATGTTAATCAATAGATATATTCACATTCATCAACTCTATGTTTTCTGAGTGTACTACTCCAAGTCTGTCAACTTCAAAGAGGCATATCTCAGTGCCTACTTCACTAACTTACGTGATTCAAAGCTTGATGGATCCAGCTCAAAGCATAATACAAGCATACAAAAGTTTGAAGAAACTTGGTTCAGCCAATCGCAAGATATCGTCGTCAAAGTGCTTACTGGTATTTGTCTGCATACTTCCTAAAAAGTCGGGAGTGTCCATAATTTTGCTAAAGTGATTTCTCCCTATATAGTTTATCATTTTGAATGATTGCACTTGCAAATGTTAGCTTAATAAGCTAATAGAATACCTCTAGAAGGAAGTTTGCCAATTGTAAGTGTACTGGTCATACTGAGTGAAAGACTGAGCAGGTATCAACACAAAAATAGAAAGTTTTCTAGTTTTGTGATTCACAAACTCATCTGTTTTGATCAAGTCATTACTCAAACCTTTTCCAAAGTAAATATAGCATTTCTTGGTATCATTTGGAAGCTAAGGGTGTCTACTAATCATATCTGGAGTCACTGAGGGCTGGTGCAAAGCAGGACTAGCAACACCTACTCAATCTTCTGGAGGATCCATCCATCTCTCCAAACAGTGGTATCAGAGCAAACAAGGTAACATGGGAGATGGTTTTCCTTCATTCATTGATAAATTGGACAGGAACAATTATCAAGCTTGGTCTCTGAGGATGAAGACTTATCTACAAGGAAGAAGTCTATTTGGATTCATCTCAGGAGATGAGGAATTGCCCTCATTCAAAGCAAGAGGCCTACCCACCAAGGAAGAACAAGAAAGGCTTAATACATGGTGTGCAAAAGATGCATTGGCAAGGTCTTATCTTTTTAACTCTATATCTGATTTCCTTTTACCTCACATCAGGAATTGTAAGACTTCCCAAGAAACTTGGGAAACCTTGTCATCATACTTTTCATCTAATACAAGGGCTAGGAAGAATCAATTGTGGATTGAATTCACAACCCTTAGGAAGCAACCAAAGCAATCAGTCTCAGAATTTGTGACCAAAATCAAGGATGTGGCAGACCAATTAGCAAGCATAGGAGAGGAGATTGAAGAGAAACAAATAGTAAGGCAAGTAACCAATGGACTAAAGGCAGATGAGAAGTGGGAAAGCTTCACCACTGCAATGGATCTCTACATGGACATGCATACCCCAGATCTCACAACTCTGATGGGCCAACTATTCACACATGAAGCAAAGTTTACAAAGGCTGGAGATACATCTAAAGGTAACACTCCTTCTGCCCTATATACTGATAAAAAGATTAAAGACAAAGGTAAAGGTAAGAAGCAAGAGGATGAAGGTACTACCTCTCAAGCCAACTATGCAGGGAGAGGTAGATCTTCAAGAGGCAGGGGCAGAGGAGGTAAGCAAGGTAGGGGGAGACCCTACAATTCATCACCATGCAATATTTGTGGATTGTCTAACCACACCACAGATGAGTGCTACAAAAATTACAAAAAACAGAGAGGAAGAGGCTATCAAAGAGGTGGATACTCTCAAGGCAGAGGAAGGTTCAACCAACACCAAGGCTACAATGGCTACAACAATAATTACAACAACAATTACAACAACAACCATAATGGTAACTACTAAGGAGGATTCAGAAATAGGAAAGACTACAACAACTACACAGAGGAGCAAGATGACTCCCTATTGATCATAAATATGACTTCCAAGTCAGGTATCAATGATGATCATCTGTTTTATATTGATTCAGGGTGTTCTAATCATGTAGCTGGCAACGTGGCACTACTCTCTGATCTTGAAGAACCCAAGGGCAAACATCAAGTACAGACAGGTGATGATACTAAGCATTCAGTTTTGAAGATTGGAAATGTAAAAACTTGTGATGGTAACCAGAACCTATTGAGCAGGGTACTTTATGTACCAACCATTACCAAAAACTTAATGAGTGTTGGACAGATTGTGGAGAAAGGTTTGCAGGTCAGATTCAATCAAAATGGAGCATATGTGGAGGACCCAAGACATGGATTCAAAAGGATAGCCAAGGGAGAAAAATCAGGTAGATTATTTACTTTTGAGCTAGAAGACACCAAAAAAATTGCTTTATACAATTACAAGGATCAAACACTTTCAGAATTAGAAATATGGCACAAGAGATTAGGTCACATAGGTGAAAGGACCTTAAAGCAAATGTACAGGGACCAATGTGTGCTTGGGATACCTAATGTATCCAAGCAACACATGATTTACAAATGTGGTGCTTGTCAGTTTGGTAAGTCTCACAGATTGCCCTACTCAAGGAAAGGTTTTATGCATGAAAACTACCTAGACTTGGTACACACAGATGTTTGGGGACCTAGCAAGGATCCCTCCATTTCAGGATCAAGGTACTATGTGTCTTTCATTGATGATTATAGCAGATGGACTGTGTTATACTTTATGAAGCACAAGGATGAAGTGTTTAATTGTTTCAAAAGATATCTTGCACTAGTTGAAAATCAAACAGGAAGGAACTTGAAGAAGCTAAGGTCAGATGGAGGAGGTGAATACTTCTCAAATGAGTTTGAGGACTTCTTGCATGAAAGAGGCATCAAAAGGGAGATAACCAAAGGTACTCACCTGAACAAAATGGGGTAGCTGAAAGAAGGAATAGGATTATTGGTGAAACAGCTAGGTCTATGCTTAATGAAAAGAAGTTGCCAAATTATCTTTGGGCAGAGAGTGTATCTACTGCCACCTATCTCATAAACAGGTTGCCATCAAAGTCACTTGATGGAATGACACCTTATGAAGCTTGGCATGGTAAGAGGCCATCATTGGATCATTGCAAAATTTTTGGTTGTGTAGAATATGTGCATATTCGCTCACAGGTAAGAGGAAAGCTAGACCCTAAAGCAGAAAAATGTATCTTCACTGGTTATGACTTGAATCAAAAGGGGTACAGATTCTATAAACCAACCAATAAAGGGTTCAAGGTAAGCAGAGATGTCATCTTTGATGAGAATGACTCATGGTATGAAAATGAATGCAGGAAGGTTAGTCTACCCTATGATTTGGAAGAGGAGTTTCCAAAACTCTCAAGGGAAGAACCAATCCAGAAGGAAGACTCAAGTTTGGAAGATGATGACACAATCAATCTTGAAGAATTCAAGGCATGGAAGTCCAGAGGCAAGATAAAGATGAAGAAGCTTGAGGATATACCAGAATCTTCAAATCAAGCAATAAGGAGATCTCAGAGAGAAAGTAAGAAGCCTATCAGATATGGGTATGATACATCTCTTGTTACTAAGCATTCAATTTATCTTGCAAAGGACTTGTTAAGTGAAGAACCAGGTTCATATGAAGAGGCAATCACCAAACCAGAATGGAAAGGAGCTATGGATGAAGAAATAGAAGCTCTCAAGGAGAGTGACACATGGGACTTGGTACCCAAGAAGGACTCTATGAAGGTGATAGGATCCAGATGGATCTACAAACTAAAGAGGAACTCTGATGGTACAATCAACTAGTACAAAGCTAGGTTGGTAGCCAAGGGTTTTGCACAAACCCAAGGCATTGATTATGAGGAGACATTTTCTCCTGTGGCTAAGATGCCAACAATCAGAGTATTGGTGAGTGTAGCTACATCCAAAAATTGGAACATGTACCAATTAGATGTCAAGAATGCTTTCTTGAATGGATGGATATCTGAAGAAGTCTACATGTCACAACCACCTGGCTATGAAGATCCCAATGTTGGTGCAGACCAATCACCAATTGAAGACTTGGAAGGTTAAAGAGTGAAGGAAGGATCAACCATTGAAGCTTGGAAGAAAGACATAATCAGAGGATAAGAGAAGTGTACACATATGTACATTAGTATAGTCATAGGTGACTCAGATCTTTGTTTGAGTAAGAATCTTGTACAAATTATCTATAAATACTTTGAGAAAAGTCGGGGCAGGTATGAGAGCATATGTAGAAGCCAAGATTGAGAAAGTTAGGAGTCAAGAGATAGAGAAAAGTTAGTTGAGTTAGCTCTCATCACTCAGTTGTAAATTTCTGAGTTAATGAAGAAATTTTGCGCCCGATCTTTTCGTGTCTGCTCCTTCTGTGTTTGATCAATTGTGAAATCCTTTTGAGGATATCTAAGTTGTTAGTTAATGAGCCTGTGACCTGAATTTCAGAGTCTAATTGTAAACAGGCTAGGAGAATTGTGAGTAGGAACATTCATATGTGTTGAGTGTCTACAGTTCTCTGAAACAGGCGCAAATTTCGTGTTTAATCTTTTGATCAGTGCTCACTCCATAGTTTAAAGTTTTGTGCAAGCAAGCACTTAATCTTTAAGTTGGAAGGTGATCTACTCGTGGCTAAAAGCATTTGGCAAAACGGGTTAGATATTGTGAGAACTAAAGTTAAGAAGTTAGGGGTGTCTAAATCGACTTCTCAGAAGTGCAGATTCAGACATAGGTAACTTGTGAAGACAATTTCTCAAGTTATACTAAAGCTTTTCAAGTGATTCAACTTGGAGGTGATGCGCAATCTCTAGGAGATGATAAGTACAAAGTTTCATCAAAAACTTTACTCATTTGATAAGTCAATGTGAAGAAATTCTGCAGCAGACTTTTCTGTGTTTCACCTTCTTCACACATTTTCTCAGATTTGATAATTTGGAGATTGGACCTATAATTTAGTAAAGGTTTTGACTTACTCTTGATATAGAGGTGTTCTAAATTCAAGAGTAGGTTGTTCTTTTGGAGATTAACACTCTCCATCAGTGGTATCAGAGCAGGAGACATCAAAATCAAGGAAAGGAAGGTCCCGACTGCTGCAGATTCAAGAAGTTCAACATTTGAAGAACTAAGAAGTGAAAGCTTGGAGTCAAAAGCCTGAGGAGAAGTCTACTCGACATCAAGAAAGGCAAAAGGAGTCTAACTTGAAGTAAAGGTACATACATTGCTTGTAAAGCTTGAAGTTTTCAATACACAGGTGGATACAAGATGGGAGATGCTCTACAGATAGAGAAATTGGATAGGGAAAACTATCCTGCATGGTCAATGAGGATGGAAGCTCATCTTATGAGCAAAGATTTAATTGCTTACATCACAGGAGAAGAAGAGAAGCCACAGTTCAGAGATCCTAGTGTTCCAACTAGGGAAGAGTTAGCAGATCTGAAAAATTGGATGAAGAAAGATGCTCAAGCTAGGAGCATTATCTATATGGGAGTCAATGATTACTTGTTACCTCATATTAGAGGTCTTGAAAGTGCTACTGACATATGGAATGCTTTGGAGGAGCATTTCCAGAACACTACAAAGTCAAGGAAGGCATCCTTATGGGCAGAGTTTACTACCTTCAAGAAGAAGGCCTCTCAATCCATCTCAGACTATGTAACAAGGATGAAAGATATTGCAGATGCTTTAGGAGCTGTTGATGAAGACATTGAGGAAGATAAATTGGTAAGGCAAATCCTTACAGGGTTGAGAGGTGATGACAAATGGAAGCCATTTATTTTGTCTACAGAACTATCACTTGACCATTTCACTCCTGATTTAAATCAATTGTTAGGTCATATGCTAACATTTGAGCAGGATGTTAAAGGAGATGGTGACAAGAGTACAGGACATGCAATGTACTCAAAGGACAAGAAGAAGAATAGCAAAGGAAAACAACAAGCAGGTGAAGATGAAGGAACAACTACTCAAGCTAACTTCCTAAGAGGAAGAGGAGGTGGCAAAGGTAGAGGAAGAGGCAGGAACAACAAAGATGGAGGCAAAGCTTGTTGGATTTGTGGTAAGACAAATCACTTAGCTAATGATTGTTGGCATAATAATCAGAATAATGGTGGATACAATCAAAATTATAATTCAAGAGGAAGAGGTGGCAGAAATCAAAGAGGTAATTACAGAAGTAGAGGTGGAAGGAATTATTTTGGAAGGAATGCAGGAAGAGGTTTCCAAAGTCAACAATACAATAACACCTACTACAATTATGCTTCAGATCAAAAAGAAGATTCAACATTGATAATGAATGCAACTTGTGAAAGGCAGAGTGAAGATCAAAGAGTCTTCTACATTGACTCAGGGTGTAGCAATCACCTGAGTGGTAACATATCTTTGATGACTGATTTGGAAAGTAAAGTTTTTAATCATGTTGTTCAAACAGGTGACAACACAAAGCACAATGTGAAGTCAATTGGATCAGTGAAGGCCAAGGATGGAAGCACCTTATTGAGTAAGGTTTTGTATGTTCCTACAATCCCTAAGAATTTGATAAGTGTAGGTCAAATTGTTGAAAAGGGATATGAAGTAAGGTTCACTAATGATGGAGTATATGTGGAAGACCCTAGCCAAGGGTATAAACAGATTGTTTCAGGAAAAAAGGAAGGAAGACTATTTACACTGAAGATTCAAGGCAACATTGGTCATGCTATGTTCACATATGGAGGTCACAAAATCTCTGAGTTAGATCTTTGGCACAAGAGGCTTGGACATTTCAATGAGAGAGGTATTAAAGATATGGTTAACAATGGTTCAGTGCTTGGATTGCCTAATGTTGCAGGTCAACATATGACATACAAATGTGAGGCATGTCAATTAGGTAAGGCTCATAAACATTCATATTCCAAGCATGGTTTTATGCACTCAGAGAAGCTTGAGTTGGTACACACAGATGTGTGGGGACCATCAAAAGATTTCAGTATAAATGGATCAAGGTATTATGTGATTTATGTTGATGATGCTACTAGGTGGATCACTATTTATGTGATCAAAGATAAGTCAGAAGTGTTTAATACATTTAAACACTATCATGCATATGCAGAAAGAATTACAGGTCATAAGTTGAAGAGACTAAGGTCAGATGGAGGGGGAGAGTATTTCTCTAATGAGTTCAGTGATTACTTATGGAATGCAGGTATAAAAAGGGAAGTTACTTGCAGGTACTCTCCTCAACAAAATGGTGTTGCAGAAAGGAGAAATAGAACTCTTGTTGAATTTGCAAGATCCATGATGAAGGAGAAAAATTGCCCTAATTACTTGTGGGCTGAGGCTGTAAATACAGCCACTTACTTGGTCAACAGGTTACCATGTAAAGCCTTGCAGGGTATGACACCATATGAGGCTTGGTGGGGTAAGAGACCTACCTTAGATCATTGCAGAGTATTTGGGTGTGTGGCATATGCATATGTGCCATCACAATTAAGACACAAATTGGAACCCAAAGCTGAAAAGTATGTTTTTATTGGCTATGATGACAAGCAGATGGGCTATAGATTGTGGAGTCCATCAACAAAGCAATTTATGGTTTCTAAGGATGTTACATTTGATGAACAAAGCACTTGGTATGCAGGTACAATCAACATCAATACAGGTGATGAAGAAGAAGTGAGTCAAAGAAAAGGTAAATCAAAAGTTCAAATATTTGATGAGCAAGAGAATAATGAAGTGCAGGTTGAAGTGGAAGAGACACCAAGATTTGATCCTGAATGTGAAGAACCAGAAACCTCAAGGAGTGGAGAACTCAGAAGGTCTACAAGAAATAGGTGGCAACCTACAAGGTATAGTTATGATACTTCATTTCTAGCCACAAAAGATTATGCTTACATGGTGAATACAGATGAAGACCCTTCTACATATGAAGAGGCAAAAGGTAAGGAAAAATGGGAGAGTGCTATGCAGGAAGAATATGATGCACTATTGGAGAATCAAACTTGGGATTTGGTTCCTAAACCAAATAGTCAGAAGATTATTGGATGCAAGTGGGTCTACAAGACAAAAAGGTTTGCAGATGGAAGTGTGTCTAGGTACAAAGCTAGACTTGTGGTCAAAGGCTTTGCTCAGACATATGGTATTGATTATGATGAGACCTATAGTCCTGTGGCAAAGATGACAACTATAAGGACACTTATTGCTATTGTTGCATGTAAAGGTTGGAAGCTATGTCAACTTGATGTGAAAAATGCTTTTTTGAATGGTTATATTTCAGATGATGTATTTATGGAACAACCTCAAGGGTTCAGAGATAAAAGGTATTCAGATCATGTGTGCAAGCTCAAGAGAGCTTTGTATGGATTGAAGCAGGCCCCAAGGGCATGGAACTATAGACTTGTGAAGTTCCTAAAAGAACTTGGATTTCAGGTGTCTAAAGCTGATAGTAGCTTGCTTGTTAAGGCAAGTGAAAATGGTTTCATATACATGTGCATATATGTTGATGATATAATTCTTACAGGTACAGATGAAGAAGGAATACAAAGGCTCAAAAGGCAAATGGAAAAGGAGTTCAAGATAAGTGACTTGGGAGACTTATCATACTTCTTGGGCATGGAGATAACATATACTCAACATGGGGTATTTGTGACCCAAGAAAGGTATTTGAAGAACTTGTTAATCAAGTTTAAAATGGATGATTGCAGGGTAGCACCTACACCAATGGAGGTGAATCACAAATTGAGTAAGTATGGAGGTGAAGAATTCAAGGACATGAGACAATATCAGAGTTTGGTTGGTAGCCTTATCTATGCTACTCTAACTAGACCTGATTTATCATATGCAGTAGGGGTTTTGTCTCAATTTATGCACTGCCCAAGGAAAGAACATTGGATTGCAGGACAAAGGGTGTTGAGGTACATTAAGGGTACACTCAATGAAGGTTTGTATTATGGGTTTACCTCAGATACAAATATCAAAATTTATAGTGATGCAGATTGGGCAGGTAATCCAGATGATAGAAGATCTACATTTGGATATATGTGTTATGTGGGAGATAAACTTGTCTCATGGTGTTCTAAGAAGCAACATACAGTTGCTTTATCTTCTACAGAAGCAGAGTATAAAGGCATGGTTGAAGCTGCAAAGGAAGTGATTTGGCTCAAGATCTTGATGAAGAGTCTTGACATTATGCATGGAGTACCAATCATATATGGAGATAACATGAGTTCATTGTATTTAGCTGCTAATCCTGTTTTTCATGCCAGGACCAAACACATTGAGATTCAGTATCATTTTCTAAGAGAGAAAGTGATGGACAAGGAGATTGAAGTCATACATACTTCAACAAAAGATCAGATAGCTGATATGCTTACAAAAAGCTTGGATGGACCAAAGCTACAGAAGTTTAAAGATATGGCAGGTATAAAGAAGAAAGGAGAAGACCTCAATTGATGATTGAGGGGGAGCTGTTGGTGCAGACCAATCACCAATTGAAGACTTGGAAGGTTAAAGAGTGAAGGAAGGATCAACCATTGAAGCTTGGAAGAAAGACATAATCAGAGGATAAGAGAAGTGTACACATATGTACATTAGTATAGTCATAGGTGACTCAGATCTTTGTTTGAGTAAGAATCTTGTACAAATTATCTATAAATACTTTGAGAAAAGTCGGGGCAGGTATGAGAGCATATGTAGAAGCCAAGATTGAGAAAGTTAGGAGTCAAGAGATAGAGAAAAGTTAGTTGAGTTAGCTCTCATCACTCAGTTGTAAATTTCTGAGTTAATGAAGAAATTTTGCGCCCGATCTTTTCGTGTCTGCTCCTTCTGTGTTTGATCAATTGTGAAATCCTTTTGAGGATATCTAAGTTGTTAGTTAATGAGCCTGTGACCTGAATTTCAGAGTCTAATTGTAAACAGGCTAGGAGAATTGTGAGTAGGAACATTCATATGTGTTGAGTGTCTACAGTTCTCTGAAACAGGCGCAAATTTCGTGTTTAATCTTTTGATCAGTGCTCACTCCATAGTTTAAAGTTTTGTGCAAGCAAGCACTTAATCTTTAAGTTCGAAGGTGATCTACTCGTGGCTAAAAGCATTTGGCAAAACGGGTTAGATATTGTGAGAACTAAAGTTAAGAAGTTAGGGGTGTCTAAATCGACTTCTCAGAAGTGCAGATTCAGACATAGGTAACTTGTGAAGACAATTTCTCAAGTTATACTAAAGCTTTTCAAGTGATTCAACTTGGAGGTGATGCGCAATCTCTAGGAGATGATAAGTACAAAGTTTCATCAAAAACTTTACTCATTTGATAAGTCAATGTGAAGAAATTCTGCAGCAGACTTTTCTGTGTTTCACCTTCTTCACACATTTTCTCAGATTTGATAATTTGGAGATTGGACCTATAATTTAGTAAAGGTTTTGACTTACTCTTGATATAGAGGTGTTCTAAATTCAAGAGTAGGTTGTTCTTTTGGAGATTAACACTCTCCATCACCCAAGAAGGTAAATTATGTTTGTAAATTGAAGAAGGCTCTATATGGATTGAAGCAGGCACCTAGAGCATGGAACTATAGGCTGACAACATACCTCCAAGACCAAGGGTTTACTATGAGCAAGGTAGATACTTCATTGTTTATCAAAAGGAGCAATTCAGAGGTAATCTATCTCTGTGTTTATGTTGATGACATCATCATTACAGGTAATGATGTCCAAGGAATCAAAAACATCAAAAACCAGATGATGAAGGAGTTCAAGATCAATGATCTTGGATTATTGAAATACTTCCTAGGACTTGAATTGGTTTATACTAATTCAGGTATATATATCACTCAGAAAAAATATGTACAAGACATGTTGAAGAAGTTTAATCTGCAGGATGCTAAAGTCTCTAGTACTCCAATGGAAGTCAACCTAAAGCTAAGTGCTCATGAAGGGGATGAAGTCCAAGACATTACAGGATATCAAAGTATGGTAGGTAGTTTGAATTATGCTATCTTGACCAAAATTGACATAGCATATGGAGTTAGTGTGCTAAGTCAATTCATGCACAAACCAAGAGTACCTCACCTTGAGGCTGCAAAGAAGATCTTGAAATATCTAAAGGGAACTCAGAACCATGGTTTGTACTTTCCTTATACATCAGACATTGACATTAAAGTGTATTCAGATGCAGATTGGGCAGGATGCAAGGATGATAGGAGGAGCACATCAGGGTACTTATCTTTTCCAGGAGATAAACCTATTTCTTGGTCAGCCAAGAAACAACCAACAATGGCATTGTCATCCACTGAATCAGAGTATAGAGGGCTAGCCAATGCCACTCAAGAAGCTATTTGGTTAAAGCTTTTGTATATAGAGCTAGGCCTATACACTAGGCCCCCAATTATCTTTGGAGACAACACAAGTTCTCTTCACCTTGCAACTAATCCAATATATCATGCTAGAACAAAACACATAGAGGTTCATTACCACTATGTGAGAGAGAAGTTTCTAAACAAGGATATTCAGTTGACCTATGTGTCTACTAATATGCAATGTGCAGATTTACTCACTAAAGCTTTGGATGGAAACAAATTATGCAGATTCAAATCCATGATTGGATTGCAGGATGTGATTGAAGATTGAAGTTGAAGACTTAAGCCAAAGTGTTTGGCTTGAGGGGGAGCTGTTGGTGCAATTCAAGCCTTCACAATTTGGCTTGGACTACTTCATGAAGACAATACTTGAAGAAAGGACCATAGGAACTTATGCTTATAAGTTCTTACCATTTTTACTCCTTGTAAAAGTCTAAATGACTTGGAATCTTATGTATACACCTACTTGATTAGAGTCGTGGAAAAAGTTGTTAGATGATTGAGAGAATATCTCATTACCTTTTAGGTGAAAGATTCTAGGAGTTTGAATTTGAATTCAGACTTGATTTTTCAACTAAACACTATAAAAGATGCAAGAAAAAAAGTCGCGTGTAGCTTGACTCATTCTAGCTCACTTCCTGAGGCTTCCATCATTTGTATCTGAGGGTGTATGAGTGCTACATTGAAGCCCATAACTCATTACCTCATCTAGCTATGGTTATCATGCTAATGAGATTGTACAATTATGTTAATCAATAGATATATTCACATTCATCAACTCTGTGTTTTCTGAGTGTACTACTCCAAGTCTGTCAACTTCAAAGAGGCATATCGCAATGCCTACTTCACCAAATTAAGTGATTGAAAGCTTGGTGGATCCAGCTCAAAGCATACTACAAGCATACAAAGTTTGAAGCAACTTAGTTCAGCCAATCACGAGATATCGTCGTCGAAGTGCTCACTGGTATTTGTCTGCATACTTCCTAAAAAGTCGGGAGTGTCCATAATTTTGCTAAAGTGATTTCTCCCTATATAGTTTATCATTTTGAATGATTCCACTTGCAAATGTTAGCTTACTAAGCTAATAGAATACCTCTAGAAGGAAGTTTTCCAATTGTAAGTTTATTGGTCATACTGAGTGAAAGACTGAGCAGGTATCAACACAAAAATAGAAAGTTTTCTAGTTTTGTGATTCACAAACTCATCTGTTTTGATCAAGTCATTACTCAGACCTTTTCCAAAGTACATATAGCATTTCTTGGTATCATTTGGAAGCTAAGGGTGTCTACTAATCATATCTGGAGTCATTGAGGGCTGGTGCAAAGCAGGACTAGCAGCACCTACTCAATCTTCTGGAGGATCCATCCATCTTGTCCAACAGTCTTGGTGAAGCATGTACCTCCGGAACACCCTTAAGCTATCACAATCTCATTCATACTCGCATTCTCGATCACACTCTCACTCTCAATCACAAGGTAATTCTCTAATTTTTGGATTCTTCCTCTTTGAAGAACACATCTTCTTATAACTGAGTTCATTGCTGCCTAAAGAAATTTATGATCCACCAAATTTAGAAAAAGTGGATTCTTCGAAAAAAATTTGCAAAAAACATGCTCTTGTAGTAGTGCTTTCTTTAGTGGTACTTGTCAAAAGATAGAAGAAAAACAATGAAAAGACAAATCTGAAGACATGTGTAATTGTGCATGACAACGTGTGCTTTGAAATCATAGATTTGAATAGAAATAGAGAAGTGCTTTTTTTAAATAGGCACTTTTCCAAGCCTTATAAGTTAAAACCAGTGAGGAATTAGCTTAAGTTTGTCATCAATACTTTTATTCGAAATTTCAATCTAGAAAATAGTTTTAGAGATGACCTAGTCCAAATGTGCCTCCAAGTATGACTTTTGAGAGCTAGAAGTTTAGATATTCTAGAGAAAGAATAAAATCAAAGCATTTTCTTATAGAGAACTAAATATATAGCCCTAAATGAGGTACTCAAAACATGATCCATAAAAATTTCACAGAGGCACTTTTATTCTCTTATGCATGCTCTACCTTTCTCTCATAAATATATTTTCATATTAATTTCATCTTCACATTCAATTTTCAACCAAAAAACATGATGCAGATATGGTCTAGAGAGAGAATATAAAACTTGTCATCCCAAAATTTTGCTGACATGCATAAATTGACCAGATTGTTCATTCTAAGCATTATCCCCACAATGTGATTGGGAAAATTCAAAATGAATTATTTCACTATCTAAAAGACTATTACATCTAATGATGAAGGAAGTGTCTCTCAAGCCAATTTTGCAGGTAGAAGTAGAGGCTCAAGAGGAAGAGGCATAGGAGGTTGAAAAGGTAGGGAATTACTCATAGCTCATCACCATGTGCCATATGTGTTCTAACCAATCACACTAAAGAGATTTGTTGATGGAATGGAAGGAACCAACAACAAAGAGGATGCAACAAAGGAGGCTATGGAAACCCAAGAGGAAGATTCAATAAAACTATTATGGATACAAGAATAACTCATAGAAGAACCACTACCAAGGTGGATACAATTGAGTGAAAGACTAAAAGAATTATACATATGATTAAGCACTAGAAAATTCACTTCTTCTCATGAACATGAATATGAAGGAAGATGAGGTAGACGAGCATGCTTTTTATATAGACTCACATTGCTCAAATCATGTGGTAGGCAATGTAGCTCTACTCTCAAATTTGAAGGACTCAAGAAATAGGCATGAAGTCCAAATAGGAGATGAAACAAGGCATCCATCTGAGAAGATAGGTAATGTGAAGAATCTAGATGGTAATAATAGAGTACTCTATGTGCCTACTATTACCAAGAATCTTATCAGTGTAGGTCAAATTACTGAGAAGGGATTGCAACTTAGATTCTCCAAGCATGGAACATTTGTTGAAGACCCACATCAAGTATTCAAGAAGATAGAAAGAGGAGAAAAATCAAGTAGATTGTTCACCTTTGAGCTTCATGACACCAAGAAACATTGCATTATTCAATTATGGCACCCAAACTTTATTAGAATTATAGATTTTGCACAAGAGGTTAGCTCACATAGGAGAAAGAGATCTCAAAAAAAATCAATAGGAATCAAAGTGTACTTGGTCTACCAAAAACTCCACTCAACATATGATCCATCAATATAGTGCTTCTCAATTTGGTAAGTCACACAAGCAACCCTTAACCCACAAAGGCTAGATACATGGAGAAATATTGGAATTGGTCCACATAGATGTTTGGGTACCAAGCAAGGAGCCTTCAATCTCTGGATCAAGGTGCTATGTGTCATTCGTAGATGATTCTAGTAGATGGACCATCTTGTACTTCATGAAGTGTAAAGATGAAGCATTTTATGTTTAAAAGATCATTTAGCTCTTGTGAAGTACCAAATAGGTAAAACCCTAAAGAGATGTAAGAAAATAGTTACGCAATATAACACAAGAGCAATAGCAGAGAAGATAACAGATATAGGAGAATCTCAACAATTTTTCTACTAACATCAAGTACAAAGATGATGGCATTGTCCA
>CM035431.1:13994780-14156196 GCA_020310875.1 Ceratopteris richardii | reverse complement strand
TTTTATCCTGTGGCAAAGATGCCAACAATCATAGTACTTATGCACATTGCAGCTAGTAGTGATTCTAAATGAATTTGAAGGAATAGTCTATTGATGAAGGAGGAGTTCAAGAATAGCTACAAAGGAATCTTACTTACTTTCTTGGATTGGAAGTGGTGAACACAGAGAAGGGTATGTATCTAAATCAAAAAATATATATTAAGGATATGCTAGACAATTTCAAAATGGAGGATGATAAGGTTGCATGTACACCGATGAAGGTATATTCAAAGCTATGTGCTCAAGAAGATGAGCTAATTGAAGATGTATGAAACTACCAGCATGTGGTGGGTATAAGTTTGAAATATGTCACACTCACTATAGTAACATATTCTTATATATAGTGGTCTAGCCAATTCATAAATATTCCAAAGAAGCCACACATGGAAGCAGCTAAAAAGATTCCAAAAATATTTGAAGGGAACCCTAAATGAAGGTTTATTCTATCCATATGCATCTGATGAAGATATAAATCTAACTTTTATATAGATTTTTCATAATCAAAAGATGATAGAAGAAGTACTTCATGTTATCTTTCACTTCTAGGAACAAAGCTAATATCATGGTCATTAAAGAAGAATTGTTGTGCTTTTATCTACTAAAGTTCAATATAGAGACTTGGTGAATGCAACTCATGAAGCCATGTGGCTCAGAACGTTATATTCAAATTTGGGTGTAAAGTTGCCCTCTAATCTTATTTTTGGGGATAACATAAGCTCTTTATAGACTATAGTTGGTCCTTTTATCATGCTCGGACCAAACATATTAATATCTAGTATCATTATGTTAGTTAGAAGACTAAGACTTAGGTGTATTATCTTGCGCTTCTGGTTCCCGCGATTTCCTACTACCTTGTACATCCTTATTGTTATCCTCACAAATCCAACGACTATATGTAGGCTTGTCGTTAGGATTCTCTAAGTTTTCCTAAACTTAGAGTCATCATTGAAATTTTCAACTAGCCTATTTTCTTGCCATTCCAATGAGCAAGAAAATTGAACACGACTTTTGAGGGCCTAATTTTCCTATTCAAGACTCCTAATTTGTGATATCTAAGTATCACGTTTGGAAAAAACAAACTAGCTACTTGAGTTGCATGGCAGCCAGGAGCTTTGCAACTACCTAGTTTGCTATTTTCCCTAACTATCTAATTTGAGTTAGAAAACGGAGGTTACAAAATGAAAGTATAAGTATTCAACTACTTAATAAACAATCATGCATGTGCAAATGCCTGTTCTTGCATGCATGTGTTGGCATTCTCCTTTCATGCACCAAAACTTAAATCAAGCAATTCTTGAGCTTGAAAATGCATGTTCCCAATCATCCACACACAAACATTCTACTTGCTAGAATAAAAAAAAAAGATATAAGCATTCATGTGCATAAACTTGAGCATTAAAAATCTTTTTTAAGCAAGAAGAAAATGTGTTTTGTGCATGAAAACATTCTTTGAAAAGGTGAAATGCTTCAACATTCTTTTGTAGATGCATGCCTATGTTTGTGTTTAATGAGTGTTTCAATATATTTATGCTTTTTCCTGTAGGTTTCAATAATTTGCATCAAGATTATCAAGAATGTAGTTACTACCATACTTCAATGATAAAAATTCATCCTACATGAAATTAGAGAGCAAAAACAAATATTGAAACCAATCATGAACTTGTAAAATACTTATCTCCCAATTAGCTACGTCCCTCCATTGATCTTCAGGAAGAAATATTCTCCGAAAAACTTCTCTTGTTGACTCCTTGGTGGAGCAAAGAGATGGGAAAATGGTAAGGATTTTTCCCTATCACCTCAACCCATAGGTTTCGAGTTTGTTGGCTTCTATCATGGATGAAGTTGAGAGATTGAATCTAGATTCGCAAAGACCTCCATGTTAGCACTATTTCCCCTTTCGGTGATCTTTTGTACTTTGATAGTCCTAAAAACAGATATGATCCGCTCAAAAATGTCAAGGAAAAATAGACAAGGAAGAGATTTCTTGAGAAAGTAGATAAGGAAGAGAGTTCTTTGACACAATTTCACCCACACACAAGGGATCATGCATAGATTGAGGTAATGACAAACTATCCTGTTCAACTTCTTTTACTAAAGTAAGAGTGTCAAAAATAAAGGTTCAACCTTCGGAGCATATAAACCACTTCGTTTCCTAACACTTGAAGCATTATGAAGCAAGAGAATTCATGCATGCAACTTGAGTTTTTAGCCCTTTTATATCTCTCAATCATTCACAAATCACACTTAGGTGTGATGGATCTTACCTTCCAGGGAATATTTTCCAAGCTCTATATGCACACCAAGTACTTGGAATTTGGTGATCTCCCTTTGTTATCACTTTAGGAACTTGATTCCTCAAGATGACTCGTTGCTTAGCAATCCCCCTAATTGTTTTAAAGGATTTGTTCCAAACTGAGATAGAGATAATATCTCATTCTTTGTTTCATTCTTCAAGAGCTAGATAGGTATGAGTGCTGCTTATAGCTTCCTTTTGGTAGTAATAGATGCATTTCAAACTTCCTTGATGGTCTAGAAGGATGATGTGGCTTTATTGCATGAAGCATAAATTATATGTCTTTTGTTACTTCAAGAACTTCAATGATCTTGTAGGGAAGGAAAGTGATAGATACATAAAATATCTAAGGTGAGATGGAGGTGGAGAATAATTATCACATGAGTTGTATTATTTCCTAGAGTCCAAAATGGTATCAAGAGATAAATTTCATGCAAGTACAAATGTCAACAAAATTGTGTATTAAAAGGCAACGAGAGGTACATTATTGAGAGTGCTAGGAACATGGTCAATGAAATTTGTATAATACAAAACTAGAAGTATCACACTTTAGAGTAATTGGTTATATCCGTTATTTCTTATTACTGAGTGTGTCAATAGAAGGGAGATAAGGAAGAGAGATCTCAAACACACTCACATACAAAGAGAGGAGCACACATAGATTACGTCAAGGGAGAATGATCTTTTTCTTCTTTTTATTTTACATAAACAAAAATACAAGAATGAACTTATACAACAATACAACCATTAAAATATATAAAGAACAATACTTAAAGGAATCCCTAATGTTTGCAAGTGAGTGAGTTAGCAAGAAAACAGATGTGCCATCACTCTCAGTATGAAATCTAGTACAAATGACTAAATGTGTCCTTGAGATATATTGATGTAACCTCTACATATTAGAGATATGAAAAAGTGGTATGTGTCATCTTTGATCCTCACATGTTGAACATCGTAGCTCAACACTCCCCTCAAGCTCAACATCATGTACTGTAATCCAAGCATCTTTTGGAACTAATACAACTGTTTTTTTCTAAGTGCTTCAATGAAAATATAAGCATCCTGCTCATCACTCCTCACATAAACAATATCAATATCACCTGCTAATGTGTTTTCTATGATGAAATGATAATATACCTTGATATTCTTTTGTATTGCATGAAAAGTTTGATTTCGTGCTAGCTTGATCTTGCTAAGATTATTATAAGAAATGATGATAGGATTTTTTAATTTCACACCTAAATTTACAAGTAGCATCTCTAGCAATGACGCTTCGCATGTTGCCATTGTAACACCTCTATACTCACCCTCTACACTCCACACAGAAATAGTGGGTTGCTTCTTAAATCTCTATGTAGCACTATCGAAATATATCAACACTACATATCCTCTATGTATTTATTATAAATGGCTGATAAACCTTGTAACTATGCCCAAAGGAATAGGGAAGTTATAACATATCTTATTTGTAATAGATGATATTCTAAACCATGTAGAAGCCTAAAAAATATGATAAGATCCATATATAATGTTTGAAAATTCTTACTTGAAGATATTGATATATTTCAATATTGGTAGTCTTCACACACTTTGGACCTCTATGTGAGGAGATGGTTGGGTATGCTCCAAAGATGAGATGGTGTTGCACAAACCCTACTCTACACATGCTGAGTTGACTCCAAGGATGCTTAGTAGAGTACTTTGGCTTCACATTAATGCATTTACAACCACTAGCTACTTTCGAACATCATTCCCAAAAGTCTGCAGCAAAACAGATAACTTGCATATGCAAGGAATGAGGGAAAACCTTTTATTTTTGGAATGCAAGTGCTCAGTATTTTGCTTAGAGCTCACAACCTGGTATGAATTGACAAGAGAGCTTTTGCATAAATCCAATTCAAGTTTATATCAAGTTTTTTCATGAATTTAGAGGCACTATACACTAAGAAATGAGCTTAGAAACGCAAGGGGGTCATCCCAACATTTCAATAGTAAGATGATGTGGAGATAGAATTGACTTGCTCCCTTCTGTTTGGGCATTACTGTTTACTGTGGTCTTACAGTATACAACAGATAGGTTTGGGAATGGGGATTTACAAATAGATAGTAATCATAAACATGTGTTTTTGTTCCACACAACTCACACAGATATTCATTATACACATTACCTTTCATGCCACACAGTATGTACAGAGTCGTAACACCACAACAACAAGTAGATTCTTTGATTCTAGAGAGTATGTACTATTGCAATACAGTTTCTTCATACAATTGAGCCCTTCAAATACTACAAACTTCACTAGTTTCTAATCTCTCTGTATCTTTGTTTCTTTGTACTCATCACTTCCAGAATATGCCCGTACCGAATCTCATCGTACTTCTTCGTAAGCGCTACACCATTCCAAAATTTTTTAATATAAAAATCACCGAGATTAAGAACTCCGAAAAATCTTAGTATCTCCATAAATTCCATTCCCATTACATTGAAATGATATTTTGTTACAAAGAAAGTGGTCGTCCACAACGGCTACTAACACTAGCATGCATGGTGGAACCGAACCCACTAATTAAAGTGAATTTTACAAATCATCATTCTGATTTTGCATCTCCGATAACATTATTTGTTCTATTTCATAACATAACTCATTAAGCATTTCCCTAAGTCTTTCCTCTCCTAATTCTATTTTCACTTTAGAAAATTGTTTCGAGTCTAAGAGTTTCTAACTAGAACTTCTATAGCTAACTACAGAGGTTTTGACACTCAAGGCTAAGGACAAATCATGGAAGTGCATCTAGGAAGTGGACACACAAGAAGAAGGAGCATGTAGGGAGCTCCAAGAAGCACAAGTCAAATTTTCACAAGAAATCCCTATAAAAATAGTGATTTTTATCACTAAAAACCATTTTAGATACCATTTTTCATTTTTTGCAACTCTATTTTGTTAAAGCCAAGGCATCCTCGAGCTTGACGAGTATTAGAACTATCATCCTACCGATTTTCATAATTTTTAGACTTCGTTTGAGCCCCCAAATAAGCCCTAGAACCTATTTTTCAACTAGGCCAGACACTACATCTGGACAGGGCCAAAACCACTCAAATAACTATAAAAAGGGCTGGAGAGCTCATTTTTGAGGTTAGCTTATTGTAGATTTGAGCTTTTTAAGAGAGTTCTTTTGCAATCGAAGATCTTCCATTGTTCCACTCTTTGCTCTTACCTTGTGCACGTGTGTGCGTATGTGTGTGCATGCTTGTGTGCTTTCACTCATGCACTTGTGCCATCACTTGCTCACGGTCTTCATACCAGTCCTCACGTCTCCACCGATTGACATTTATGAGGTGAAGCTCCTCACCTTGGTACTTGCCATTGTGCTAGAGTGACAACGAATTTGGCATCATTGCCGAGGAGAGAGCTTGGAGGACAAGCATGTGACGGTAAGACGTAGGCTAGCAACAATGGAAGGTAAAAAAATCACCATTTTTAGTTCAATTTCTTAGTTTTTCTTCACCTTCATCTTCACCCTCACCACCATTTCCTCCTCACCTTCATCTTCTCTAACTTTTTCCATTTTGAGTGTATGTTCAACTTGTTTTTCACTTGCAACTGTGAGAAAGAAGCACAAAGGGTGTTTAGAGCTGAAATGCTAAAGAAATGGCCTTGAAATCCACATAAAACATCAAAAACAGAGTTGCAGTATCGTGGAGTGACAAGACCTGCATCTAGTATCGCGAGAGTGCTATCGTGACTTTGAAGAGAGACTTTGCATCTACAAGGACATAGAAGTGACAAGGAGAACCTAAGGTACACATATTTGGAAAAAACTTTGAATTTGGGCTTAAAAAACTCTAAGTATCGGGTTCGGTTGAGTTTTGGTATCGCGATACCAGAACTCCCGTGTATCACGACACTTGTCAAGGTATTGTATCGTGCATATCCACTTGGCGTATCGTAATACCATTTTGGTATTGTATCGTCAAATTGCTGGTATCGCGATCGTAATCATCGTGGTGGTATGGTATCGTATCGGTCCCGATATCGTATCGTGGAGCAAGCGATATCATATCCTCGGCCAAGTTGGTATCGTATCGCCTCCAATTTCGGTATCGTATCATTGACTGAGTGGTATAGCATTACGTGCATGATTGGTATCATATCATGCACTTAGTATCGTCTCGTCTCATATTCTGGTATCGTATCGTGCACTTAGTATCATATCGTCTCATATTCTAGTATCGTATCCTGCACCTTGTGGTATCGTATCGCACAAGAGGAGGTATCACATTGCATAACACAAGCAGTATCGTATCGTGGTTGGAGTGGTATTGTATCATGAGCCCGGTGGTATGGTACCATCTGCCTAGTGGTATCGTATTGTCTAGAAGGTATCGTATCATTTACATACTGCTATCGTATCATGTCAATCAGAGGTATTGTATCATAGCCATTTCCAGTATCATATCATCTGGATAGCAGTATTGTATCGTGGAAGTTGGTATCACCTTGGTGGTATCCTATCGCCTGATGTGGTATCATCCATAGTGGTATCATGTATCGTGAAAATCTGGTATCGTATCACTTGTCCTAAGGTACTCCCAGAGAGATCCTGTTTCCCTGTTTTAACCCCTAGAACCATGAACTGGCATAACTTTCTCATACGAAATCGATTTGCCGTGATTACGATAAAATTAATATGCGAATGATTAGATATAGTATTTTTAAGTTGACCCTCAGGTGGGACTAGGAAACCAAGGAGCTCCAAAGAATTTTGAGCAATACAAGAGAACCTTGGGATGAGAAGACAAGGCTTATGAACCAAAGATCTGGTAGACACTTAGGCAAGGATAGACAAAGCATTAGATCATCTGAGGTCAGTGTGAACCATACAGCTAGGTCGTGGGCATAACAACTTAGTGGTTATCGCTACACCTTAAGTTTTGAAACAAGTCACTCAAAAATGTCTTTTACCATGGAAAGACCCACACGTACCTCAGGTACTGCTTAGTTACAGACACCAGAACGTCCCTGCAAAACACAATTTGAATATATCAAGACCAACCAATTAGGTGCTCGCATCTATGAGGATGGTCTTAGATGATCCGTTGTCCAACTTAAAAACCTAGATCAAGCCTTTGGACTTGAATACCTAGTGGTCAAGTTTGAAGAGGGGTCGTACATTGATAAGGAAGGAACCGTGTATGTGGTTACTAACTTACCAGATAGGACAAATGAGTTGGGAAATATCATTCTCGAGAATGCAATAGGAGACCTAGAGCAAGGGGACCTAGGACGAGAACCCAAGACTCCTAGAGGTAATTCAGTCTTGACTAGGGTAATCACTCTTGATTGGATCCCTCAAGACAACGAAAGCATAGAGCTATTCTTGAACAGAGAACTAGAGGAAGCCTTTTGGAGATTCAAGCCAAACCAACCTATCCCAATGGTCGCCATCTATGAGGTCAAGGACCCGGAGATACCAGGCAAATTTTTCTACCTGGATAACACATCTGAGACAATGTTCTTGGTAACAGAGCAGGATAGGCTCGCATACACTTGGCAGGGTGAATCAATTTTCGCTCCACTAAGATCTGGTGTTTCCCATGGTCTACAAGGAGCAGGATCATCTAAGGCTCATGAAACCCAAAGGGAAAGAACTAAAGAGAGACCGAAGGTAAGCTTTGCACACACTATGGGCAGAGACAGATTAGGAGTAGAAGGTGAAAGATCGACCACATAGGCATCAAAGAGTGAACATGAGTTTCCATTGCCATGACCCAGAGAGCACTCAAGAACCCTCAGACCCTCTCAAGATGTCAAGGCAATGAAGAACTATTTTGATGGTTTTGGAGATCCTTATGATCGTGTGGCTAAGTTAAAACAAGTTCAAAGAGTTGAACAGGTTGAGGACTTGTTCACCCAGTTGGAGGCATTAGGTTTGACTCTCAAGGGTACTGACTCAACTTGGTTTCAACCTCTAAACAATCGCAACTATAGAGAGATAGGGCAACTGCTAGAAGAATTCATTGTAGAATTTTCCAAGAGAGGCATCAAGCATAACACATCTTCCTTGGTCCACAGCTTCAAACAAACACCCCAAGAAACAATGCAACTTGCAGGAAGAAGTTTTAGACAATACTTAGAAAGATGCCCTATGCGAGAACTACCCATAACGGCCAAACAAGTGGCCTTATTTTTAGATGTCTTGCTAAGCATCAAGTTGAGATCATATCTATAGTTGAAAGAGACTAGATCCATTGAAGAGTGTGTGTGAATATGTATTGACATAGAGGACAACTTGGGTGAGGAGTTAGGACTATCTAAACTCTATAAGGATTCAGAAAGTTCTACTAGTCATACCTCAAGCACCTCAATTGAGATAGATGAGATAGTTGAGCAAGTTACCAAAAAGCTAGGAGTTCAAAATAGACAAATGCCAAGGGTCACCTCATTGAAGTGATGTTATAGTTGTGGAGGAGATCACATGGCTAATGTTTGCCCAATAAGGAAACTCTAATGCTCTATATTGCACCATTGAGAGGAAATACACAGATCATATGGCTCAAGATTGTCCATACAATAGGCAAGCTGTCAAAAGAAATTATCAGCAATCTTACCAACAGGGTAGGTATCAGAATCAATACCAACAACCATATTATAGGCGGCAACAACAATATCAGGCACCACATAGGCCACAACCAGTCCTAGGAAACCAATTACCAGCTCCTTCGAATATGATCCCAGTTAATTATGCAGTGGCAGAGGAGAACCTTAATAGAGCATTGGTTTCACTATCCCCATTGGTATGAGAAAATGACTCTCATGCTCATAATTTAGACTACTGCCATGAAGATAGTCCACAAGCGTATTACACAAAGTCACCAGAGCATAGTGAGGCTTATTCCTATCCATATGAGACACCACCTATGGAACAAAATTGGGAGCGTGAATACTCCAATGTCATGTATATGAATCCCAACCTTAGGCCCCAAGTGAGACAACTAAGACGAGAAGCCCCTAGAGGTCCATGTATTAGATGTGAGGGCGACCATTTCATTTGTGAATGTCCCCATTCACCGACTCCGGGACAAGGACAAAACATCACAATACAAGTTTTTTGTCCTGAGTGTGGCAAGGAACATCTTCCGAGAGAGTGTCCCAGGAATCCCTCTAGTGCGCCCAAGGTTACACCCATCAATGTGGTAGGCTTAGTGGTAGATTCAAGTTCAAGTAGCAGTAATGTGGCTCTTGTACAGGTAGTTACTAGGGTGCAAGCCTTAAAAGAAGATAAACCAACTGATCAATCAGAGTCAAGTGAATCAGGAGAGCCTAGTAAGAGGAAAACAAGAACATGGAAAGATACCAGGTAGAGAACCAATTGTAAGTGGAATAAAAAGATATCCGAACTAGAAGAAAGCTTAAAAGATGGCAAAACAAAAATAGAAGACATTGCATCTCAAAGCCCCTCACATGCCAAAACTCCATCCACACCACCTCATCCCACACCACTAGCCATTGTAAATAGACCGCAACCAAGGTCTATTCTTGCAGATCCAACCCTAGAAGGCTTGGACATGATGTTCAAGGCCTACCAGGCTCGACTTCGAGAAGGGCCAATAGCTGCAAACCTAGACAAGAGTTACCCTAGAGCAGACTTAGAGATTGAATGGACAAAAATGTGCATGAAAATGTAGAGCTAGCTCAGGCTATGCTTGAGACAAGTCAATCCTTCAATCCGACAAACTCTATCAAACCGGATTTGCATTTCCAGGGCTTAATAGAAAGATTAGAGCATTTCGTAAACAAGGCCTAGGTTTCTTTATCTCCACACGCTCAACCAATTATTGGAAGAGAAAGATCACCACCAATGAAAGCTTACATCCCTGATTCCATAGATGATGGAACACCTCTTTTAATTCACTAGTACTCTCAAGAGTTTGTATGGGAAATACAACAGGAGAAATGGGCCAAGGAGAAAGGAAATTGTTGGAGCAAGTCTATGACAAGCCTAAGTATTGGCTTGAATCCCACAAATTCAAAGAAGAAGCCTTAAAATGAAGACAATGTAAAGTTCACTTGTGAACTACCTCTTGTAACTTTTGAAGACTTTACTTAATGTAAAAGTGAAAGAATCTTAAGTGGTTGAGTCCACTTGATCAAAAAGCGAAAGAGGAGCCACGAATTTGTGATTTGTGGTAGATAGAGAATCAAATCAATCATTAATTGATTGGAGAGTGATTTGATGGAGAGTGTTAATCTCCAAAAGAACAACCTACTCTTGAATTTAGAACACCTCTATATCAAGAGTAAGTCAAAACCTTTACTAAATTATAGGTCCAATCTCCAAATTATCAAATCTGAGAAAATGTGTGAAGAAGGTGAAACACAGAAAAGTCTGCTGCAGAATTTCTTCACATTGACTTATCAAATGAGTAAAGTTTTTTATGAAACTTTGTACTTATCTTCTCCTAGAGATTGCGCATCACCTCCAAGTTGAATCACTTGAAAAGCTTTAGTATAACTTGAGAAATTGTCTTCACAAGTTACCTATGTCTGAATCTGCACTTCTGAGAAGTCGATTTAGACACCCCTAACTTCTTAACTTTAGTTCTCACAATATCTAACCCGTTTTGCCAAATGCTTTTAGCCACGAGTAGATCACCTTCCAACTTAAAGATTAAGTGCTTACTTGCACAAAACTTTAAACTATGGAGTGAGCACTGATCAAAAGATTAAACACGAAATTTGCGCCTGTTTCAGAGAACTGTAGACACTCAACACATATGAATGTTCCTACTCACAATTCTCCTAGCCTGTTTACAATTAGACTCTGAAATTCAGGTCACAGGCTCATTAACTAACAACTTAGATATCCTCAAAAGGATTCCACAATTGATCAAACACAGAAGGAGCAGACACGAAAAGTCGGGCGCAAAATTTCTTCATTAACTCAGAAATTTACAACTGAGTGATGAGAGCTAACTCAACTAACTTTTCTCTATCTCTTGACTCCTTACTTCCTCAATCTTGGCTTCTACATATGCTCTCATACCTGCCCCGACTTTTCTCAAAGTATTTATAGATAATTTGTACAAGATTCTTACTCAAACAAAGATCTGAGTCACCTATGACTATACTAATGTACATATGTGTACACTTCTCTTATCCTCTGAATATGTCTTTCTTCCAAGCTTCAATGGTTGATCCTTCCTTCACTCTTTAACCTTCCAAGTCTTCAATTGGTGATTGGTCTGCACCAACAGCTCCCCCTCAATCATCAATTGAGGTCTTCTCCTTTCTTCTTTATACCTGCCATGTCTTTAAATTTCTGTAGCTTTGGTCCATCCAAGCTTTTTGTAAGCATATCAGCTATCTGATCTTTTGTTGAAGTATGTATGACTTCAATCTCCTTGTCCATCACTTTCTCTCTTAGAAAATGATACTGAATCTCAATGTGTTTGGTCCTGGCATGAAAAACAGGATTAGCAGCTAAATACAATGAACTCATGTTATCTCCATATATAATTGGTACTCCATGCATAATGTCAAGACTCTTCATCAAGGTCTTGAGCCAAATCACTTCCTTTGCAGCTTCAACCATGCCTTTATACTCTGCTTCTGTAGAAGATAAAGCAACTGTATGTTGCTTCTTGGAACACCATGAAACAAGTTTATCTCCCACATAACACATATATCCAAATGTAGATCTTCTATCATCTGGATTACCTGCCCAATCTGCATCACTATAAATTTTGATATTTGTATCTGAGGTAAACCCATAATACAAACCTTCATTGAGTGTACCCTTAATGTACCTCAACACCCTTTGTCCTGCAATCCAATGTTCTTTCCTTGGGCAATGCATAAATTGAGACAAAACCCCTACTGCATATGATAAATCAGGTCTAGTTAGAGTAGCATAGATAAGGCTACCAACCAAACTCTGATATTGTCTCATGTCCTTGAATTCTTCACCTCCATACTTACTCAATTTGTGATTCACCTCCATTGGTGTAGGTGCTACCCTGCAATCATCCATTTTAAACTTGATTAACAAGTTCTTCAAATACCTTTCTTGGGTCACAAATACTCCATGTTGAGTATATGTTATCTCCATGCCCAAGAAGTATGATAAGTCTCCCAAGTCACTTATCTTGAACTCCTTTTCCATTTGCCTTTTGAGCCTTTGTATTCCTTCTTCATCTGTACCTGTAAGAATTATATCATCAACATATATGCACATGTATATGAAACCATTTTCACTTGCCTTAACAAGCAAGCTACTATCAGCTTTAGACACCTGAAATCCAAGTTCTTTTAGGAACTTCACAAGTCTATAGTTCCATGCCCTTGGGGCCTGCTTCAATCCATACAAAGCTCTCTTGAGCTTGCACACATGATCTGGATACCTTTTATCTCTGAACCCTTGAGGTTGCTCCATAAATACATCATCTGAAATATAACCATTCAAAAAAGCATTTTTCACATCAAGTTGACATAGCTTCCAACCTTTACATGCAGCAATAGCAATAAGTGTCCTTATAGTTGTCATCTTTGCCACAGGACTATAGGTCTCATCATAATCAATACCATATGTCTGAGCAAAGCCTTTGACCACAAGTCTAGCTTTGTACCTAGACACACTTCCATCTGCAAACCTTTTTGTCTTGTAGACCCACTTGCATCCAATAATCTTCTGACTATTTGGTTTAGGAACCAAATCCCAAGTTTGATTCTCCAATAGTGCACCATATTCTTCCTGCATAGCACTCTCCCATTTTTCCTTACCTTTTGCCTCTTCATATGTAGAAGGGTCTTCATCTGTATTCACCATGTAAGCATAATCTTTTGTGGCTAGAAATGAAGTATCATAACTATACCTTGTAGGTTGCCACCTATTTCTTGTAGACCTTCTGAGTTCTCCACTCCTTGAGGTTTCTGGTTCTTCACATTCAGGATCAAATCTTGGTGTCTCTTCCACTTCAACCTGCACTTCATTATTCTCTTGCTCATCAAATATTTGAACTTTTGATTTACCTTTTCTTTGACTCACTTCTTCTTCATCACCTGTATTGATGTTGATTGTACCTGCATACCAAGTGCTTTGTTCATCAAATGTAACATCCTTAGAAACCATAAATTGCTTTGTTGATGGACTCCACAATCTATAGCCCATCTGCTTGTCATCATAGCCAATAAAAACATACTTTTCAGCTTTGGGTTCCAATTTGTGTCTTAATTGTGATGGCACATATGCATATGCCACACACCCAAATACTCTGCAATGATCTAAGGTAGGTCTCTTACCCCACCAAGCCTCATATGGTGTCATACCCTGCAAGGCTTTACATGGTAACCTATTGACCAAGTAAGTGGCTGTATTTACAGCCTCAGCCCACAAGTAATTAGGGCAATTTTTCTCCTTCATCATGGATCTTGCAAATTCAACAAGAGTTCTATTTCTCCTTTCTGCAACACCATTTTGTTGAGGAGAGTACCTACAAGTAACTTCCCTTTTTATACCTGCATTCCATAAATAATCACTGAACTCATTTGAGAAATACTCTCCCCCTCCATCTGACCTTAGTCTCTTCAACTTATGACCTGTAATTCTTTCTGCATATGCATGATAGTGTTTAAATGTATTAAACACTTCTGACTTATCTTTGATCACATAAATAGTGATCCACCTAGTAGCATCATCAACATAAATCACATAATACCTTGATCCATTTATACTGAAATCTTTTGATGGTCCCCACACATCTGTGTGTACCAACTCAAGCTTCTCTGAGTGCATAAAACCATGCTTGGAATATGAATGTTTATGAGCCTTACCTAATTGACATGCCTCACATTTGTATGTCATATGTTGACCTGCAACATTAGGCAATCCAAGCACTGAACCATTGTTTACCATATCTTTAATACCTCTCTCATTGAAATGTCCAAGCCTCTTGTGCCAAAGATCTAACTCAGAGATTTTGTGACCTCCATATGTGAACATAGCATGACCAATGTTGCCTTGAATCTTCAATGTAAATAGTCTTCCTTCCTTTTTCCCTGAAACAATCTGTTTATACCCTTGGCTAGGGTCTTCCACATATACTCCATCATTAGTGAACCTTACTTCATATCCCTTTTCAACAATTTGACCTACACTTATCAAATTCTTAGGGATTGTAGGAACATACAAGACCTTACTCAATAAGGTGCTTCCATCCTTGGCCTTCACTGATCCAATTGACTTCACATTGTGCTTTGTGTTGTCACCTGTTTGAACAACATGATTAAAAACTTTACTTTCCAAATCAGTCATCAAAGATATGTTACCACTCAGGTGATTGCTACACCCTGAGTCAATGTAGAAGACTCTTTGATCTTCACTCTGCCTTTCACAAGTTGCATTCATTATCAATGTTGAATCTTCTTTTTGATCTGAAGCATAATTGTAGTAGGTGTTGTTGTATTGTTGACTTTGGAATCCTCTACCTGCATTTCTTCCAAAGTAATTCCTTCCACCTCTACCTCTGTAATTACCTCTTTGATTTCTGCCACCTCTTCCTCTTGAATTATAATTTTGATTGTATCCACCATTATTCTGATTATTATGCCAACAATCATTAGCTAAGTGATTTGTCTTACCACAAATCCAACAAGCTTTGCCTCCATCTTTGTTGTTCCTGCCTCTTCCTCTACCTTTGCCACCTCCTCTTCCTCTTAGGAAGTTAGCTTGAGTAGTTGTTCCTTCATCTTCACCTGCTTGTTGTTTTCCTTTGCTATTCTTCTTCTTGTCCTTTGAGTACATTGCATGTCCTGTACTCTTGTCACCATCTCCTTTAACATCCTGCTCAAATGTTAGCATATGACCTAACAATTGATTTAAATCAGGAGTGAAATGGTCAAGTGATAGTTCTGTAGACAAAATAAATGGCTTCCATTTGTCATCACCTCTCAACCCTGTAAGGATTTGCCTTACCAATTTATCTTCCTCAATGTCTTCATCAACAGCTCCTAAAGCATCTGCAATATCTTTCATCCTTGTTACATAGTCTGAGATGGATTGAGAGGCCTTCTTCTTGAAGGTAGTAAACTCTGCCCATAAGGATGCCTTCCTTGACTTTGTAGTGTTCTGGAAATGCTCCTCCAAAGCATTCCATATGTCAGTAGCACTTTCAAGACCTCTAATATGAGGTAACAAGTAATCATTGACTCCCATATAGATAATGCTCCTAGCTTGAGCATCTTTCTTCATCCAATTTTTCAGATCTGCTAACTCTTCCCTAGTTGGAACACTAGGATCTCTGAACTGTGGCTTCTCTTCTTCTCCTGTGATGTAAGCAATTAAATCTTTGCTCATAAGATGAGCTTCCATCCTCATTGACCATGCAGGATAGTTTTCCCTATCCAATTTCTCTATCTGTAGAGCATCTCCCATCTTGTATCCACCTGTGTATTGAAAACTTCAAGCTTTACAAGCAATGTATGTACCTTTACTTCAAGTTAGACTCCTTTTGCCTTTCTTGATGTCGAGTAGACTTCTCCTCAGGCTTTTGACTCCAAGCTTTCACTTCTTAGTTCTTCAAATGTTGAACTTCTTGAATCTGCAGCAGTCGGGACCTTCCTTTCCTTGATTTTGATGTTTCCTGCTCTGATACCACTGATGGAGAGTGTTAATCTCCAAAAGAACAACCTACTCTTGAATTTAGAACACCTCTATATCAAGAGTAAGTCAAAACCTTTACTAAATTATAGGTCCAATCTCCAAATTATCAAATCTGAGAAAATGTGTGAAGAAGGTGAAACACAGAAAAGTCTGCTGCAGAATTTCTTCACATTGACTTATCAAATGAGTAAAGTTTTTTATGAAACTTTGTACTTATCTTCTCCTAGAGATTGCGCATCACCTCCAAGTTGAATCACTTGAAAAGCTTTAGTATAACTTGAGAAATTGTCTTCACAAGTTACCTATGTCTGAATCTGCACTTCTGAGAAGTCGATTTAGACACCCCTAACTTCTTAACTTTAGTTCTCACAATATCTAACCCGTTTTGCCAAATGCTTTTAGCCACGAGTAGATCACCTTCCAACTTAAAGATTAAGTGCTTACTTGCACAAAACTTTAAACTATGGAGTGAGCACTGATCAAAAGATTAAACACGAAATTTGCGCCTGTTTCAGAGAACTGTAGACACTCAACACATATGAATGTTCCTACTCACAATTCTCCTAGCCTGTTTACAATTAGACTCTGAAATTCAGGTCACAGGCTCATTAACTAACAACTTAGATATCCTCAAAAGGATTCCACAATTGATCAAACACAGAAGGAGCAGACACGAAAAGATCGGGCGCAAAATTTCTTCATTAACTCAGAAATTTACAACTGAGTGATGAGAGCTAACTCAACTAACTTTTCTCTATCTCTTGACTCCTTACTTCCTCAATCTTGGCTTCTACATATGCTCTCATACCTGCCCCGACTTTTCTCAAAGTATTTATAGATAATTTGTACAAGATTCTTACTCAAACAAAGATCTGAGTCACCTATGACTATACTAATGTACATATGTGTACACTTCTCTTATCCTCTGAATATGTCTTTCTTCCAAGCTTCAATGGTTGATCCTTCCTTCACTCTTTAACCTTCCAAGTCTTCAATTGGTGATTGGTCTGCACCAACATGATTGAGGGAAGTTAGCCTCCTAGGCTCAACTATAAATAGATTGCAGCTTTAGTCATGGTTAGAGAGACCTTACAGAAGACCTCGAAGAGCTGAGCTTTATGCCATATCAAGGAGTGATTCTAAGGCACACATATGTATTAGTAAGTCCATTGTATTGTACAATCAATATACTTTCATTTTCATGATCATTTGAGTTCATATTTCCATGTTCTTGTGAAGTGTACTGCTCACTGCCATATGTCTCGGGTTTCTCAGTCAGATTGCAGAGATGATTTCTCTGAGCTTGGTGCATCATTCTTAGTGATTTAAATTGTTAACATTAGATCTAAAAGTCTACTATATACTCAGCGATTTGCATTTCATTTGGGTGTTTCAATCTTCAGTTATGTGCAGTTAAAGTCAACCCTATCTGTTCATTTTCACTTCTCTATCAGGTACCCGAATTTTTTACTCATTGTGTCACAACCTTTTCTCCATGTGTACTTACCCAAATGCAATGATTTAATTCTTGTTAAATTCAGCATACTATCTAGTATAAGCATACAATGTTTCATAATCATTCGATTCTTAAATCTTGAGTTATGTTCATTTTCATGCTCACTGGTCTCATTACTATAGCAGCCCATGAAAATCGGGATGATGTCATTACTTCTTAAACATCATTCTCAGTGTGTGGTTCATTGTTTTTTATGCGAATACTCTTGAAGGTTAACTCTTTAAGTTAGCTTGACTTCCCCAAAAGGAATTAAGCTAACTACTGCTGTGCGGAGAGAATTATGCAAAACACTGGATAGGTGTATGAACCAAAATAGCAAGTTCTTCACCTCTAAGGTAACTCCAACTTATTTGTTTTGATCCATCTTCTTGGGAGTGATCTTGCAAGGTACATAGGGTATCTGATACATCCATTGGAAATCTAAAAGGGCTCACCACATACTCCTGGAGTTCATTTGGCTGGTGTAGATCAAGGACTTTGCAACACCTCCATCTTCAAGCACATACCTATCCATATCTTCACAATGGTATGAGAGCAAGGATGTCAGATGGATTTCCTTCATCAATTGACAAATTGGATAGAGTTAACTACTCACCTTGGTCATTAGGAATGGAAGCTTATCTCCAAGGTAGAATTTTATATGGTTATGTGGCTAGAGATGAGGTTTTGCCAAGTTTTAAGAACAAAAGTCAACCAACACAAGAAGAGCAAGAAAGATTGAGCACATGGTGCTCCAAGGATGCACTTGCAAGGTCTTATCTCCTCAACTCTATCTCAGATTTCTCTTTTGCCTCATATTAGAAGTTTTAATACATCTCAGGAAGTGTGGGATGCACCTGAAGCTTTCTTCTCTTCAAGTACTAAAGCTAGGAAGCATCAACTATGGCTGGATTTCACAACTCTCAAGAAGGCTCCCAAACAAAATATGACTCATTTTGTCACAAAGCTCAAGGACATAGCTGATCAGTTGGACAACATTTGAGAGGTAATAGATGAAGAGCAAATTGTAAGTCAGGTCATCAATGGCTTGAAGGCAGATGACAAGTGGGAAGCATTCACCACAGCTATGGATTTGTACATGGACATCCATGTACCTGATTTCAATACACTCATTGGACAATTCCTCACTCAAGAGGCAAAACTTATAAAAAATGGAGAAATCTCTAAAGGTAATCAATCTTCAGCTTTATACACTCATAAAAGCAAGTCCAAAGATAAAAAAGGAAAGGCAAAGAAAGTGGATGATGAAGCAGGTACATATCAAGTTAACTATGCAGGTCGAGGAAGACATGGCAAAGGTAGAGAAAGAGGAGGTAGACAAGGCAGGGGGAGATCCCAAGACTCCAATCCATGTTCTATTTGTGGACTAACTAATCATAGAACTGAAAATTGCTTTAGGAATTCCAAGAATCAAAGAGGAAGAGGATACAATAGAGGAATTTATGGCTACCCAAGAGTAAGGTTCAACAACTACCATGGCAATTACAACAACTACAATCATTCAAACTATCAAGGAGGCTACAAAGGAAGGAGAGACTTCAATAACTACACAGAAGACTCAAACAAAGAGGATTCATTATTGATCATGAACATGGCTATGCCACAAGGTAAATCTGATGAGCATGTTTTCTACATCAGGTTGCTCCAATCATGTGGTAGGAAATGTAGCTCTCCTATCAGATTTGGAAGATCCAAGGAATAAGCATGATGTACAAACAAGAGATGACACAAGACATCTTGTGGAGAAAATAGGCAATGGGAATGCACTTGATGGAAACATCAAGCTACTCAATAAGGTACTCTATGTCCTCACCATTACAAAGAATTTGATAAGTGTTGGGTAGACAGTAGAGAAACGATTGCAAGTTAGGTTCACAAAAGCAGGAGCATTTGTTGAAGATCCAAGTCAAGGATTCAGAAGAATTGCAAAAGGTGAAAAGACAGGTAGATTGTTCACATTTGAATTACAAGAGGCTAAAAACATTGCTCTCTTTAATTATGGTAGTTAGACACTCACAGAATTGGAAGTATGGCACAAATGGCTAGCACATATTGGTGAAAGGTCATTAAAGAAAATTTGCAGGGACCAAAGTGTACTTGGACTCCCTAACTTGTCAAAATAACATATGATTTATAAGTGTAGTGCATGTCAATTTGGAAAGTCTCACATGTTACCATTCATGAAGAAAGGTTATATGCATGGAGATCTCTTAGAGTTGGTTCATACAGATGTATGGGGACCTAGCAAGGAAGCTTCAATATCTAGATCAAGGTATTATGTCTCCTTTATTGATGATTGCAGATGGTTGACAGGAAATGATGCAGATGGTATGAAGAAGATCAAAGATCAGATGAGAGAAGAATTCAAGATAAGTGATTTAGGTTCACTTACCTACTTCCTAGGTTTCGAAGTTGTCTACAAAGATCATGGTTTGTTTCTCACTCAAAGAAAGTACATTAAGGACATGTTGGCAAAATTCAAGATGCAAGATTGTAAGATTGCAGGTACTCCAATGGAGGTCAATCACAAATTGAGCTCACATGAAGGTAAACTCATAGAGGACATCACATCATATCAAAGTCTAGTGGGTAGTCTCAACTATGCCACATTGACAAGAGTAGATATATGTTACAGTGTGAGTGTGCTACGTCAATTTATGCACACACCAAGGAAACCACACATGGATGCTACTAAAAGGATTCTAAAGTATCTCAAAGGAACCATAAATGAAGGACTTTATTATCCTTATGTATCGGATTTAGGGTTGAAGCTATTTTCTGATGCAGATTGGGCTGGCTCCAAGGAAGATAAAAGGAGCAGTTCAGGTTATCTTACCTTTGCAGGTTCCAAGCTTATTTCATGGTCATCCAAGAAGGAACCCACAATTGCTCTCTCTTCTACTGAAGCTGAATATAGAGGTCTTGCCATAGCTACACAAGAAGCTATGTGGATGAAGACATTATTCAGAGATCTTGTATTCGAGTTTTGAACTCCAACTATTTTTGGTGACAATATGAGTTCTATTCACTTAGCTGCTAATCCAATTTTTCATGCAAGGACTAAACATATTGAAGTTCATTATCAATATGTAAGAGAGAAGATTGTGAGCAAGGAAATTCAAATATCATATGTATCCACTCATCAACAATGTGCAGATATTCTAACCAAAGCATTGGACGGTACAAAGTTTTCCAAATTCAAAGCCATGATTGGTTTGCAGGTAATCTTGGAAGATTGAAGACCTCAAGCATACTTGGCTTAAGGGGGAGCTATTGGAGCAAGTCTATGACAAGCCTAAGTATTGGCTTGAGTCCCACAAATTCAAAGAAGAAGCCTTAAAATGAAGACAATGTAAAGTTCACTTGTGAACTACCTCTTGTAACTTTTGAAGACTTTACTTAATGTAAAACTAAAAGAATCTTAAGTCGTTGAGTCCATTTGATCAAAAAGGGAAAGAGGAGCCATGAATTTGTGATTTGTGGTACATAGAGAATCAAATCAATCACTAATTGATTGGGATGATGTCATCACTTGTTAAACATCATTCTCAGTGTGTGGTTCATTATTTTTTATGAGATTACTCTTGAAAGTTAGCTCTTTAAGTTAGCTAGACTTCCCCAAAAGGAATTAAGCTAGTTATTGCTATGCTCAGAGAATTATGGAAAACACTGGATAGGTGTATGAACCAAAATAGCAAGTTCTTCAGCTCTGAGCTAACTCCAAATTATCGGTTTTGATCTATCTTTTTTAGAGTGATCTTCGAAGGTACATAGGGTGTCTAATACATCCATTGGCAAGATAAAAGGGCCCACCATATACTCGTGGAGTTCATTTGCTTGGTGTAGATTAAGAATTTCGCAACACCTCTTCATCTTCAAGCACATACCTATCCATCATTTCACAGCAATCCCCCTCGTATTCCTGAGATTGATGACCTTCATGATCGATTTCCCCAAGACATTCCATCAATCTATGGAGATCAAGAAGAGCAACAAGAAGATGAAAGATTAGATTTTGAATCTAATTCTTTACAAGATTTGCCACAACTCACAAGCCCGTGGGAATCTAAATCACTTCAGATCAGAGCTCCCACAATATGGGTAAGAAATGAACACTTAGTGGTTCCAAGAAACACTGACACCATGAAGAACACTAAGGTTTAGTGTCATCTCACTTTAGAAGAGATGGTCAAAGCAAAACGTGAGCTATGGAATCATGTGAAGGATTAGGTTCCAGAACTTGATTCCAATATGCCAAAAGCAGGCTCGAAGCAAAAAGTTCCAGAGATCCCTCTCGATAAAATAGAAGACATGAGTGAAGGTGAAGAAGGTAATACTTATCTTTTGATCACCTACCAACGTTACACAACCAAAGCAATCTTAGATTCAGGTGTTGGTGTTGCTATTGCGACCACCTCCGTGTGGAAGCAACGGGGCAAAACCACGTTAAGATCAACTAGAATGAAGCTTCAAATGGTAGATGGTCATTTTGAAAAACCTCTAGGATTGCTAGAAGGGATAAGTCTAAACACTTGTGGTGTAAAGTTTGAACATACATTTGCTATATGTGACTTTGAGAAAAGTAATGTCTATGAGATGATCCTAGGAAGGCCCTTCCCATGGAAATTGCAAATAGTATAAGATTGGGGAACCAACTCCTTGTACTTACAGCACTTAGGGGTCACTACTAAGGTCAATTTGAAGGATTACACCTTCAGAGATGTACCAACCCTATAGTGGAATCCTATCCACAAGGAAAAAGAAGATTCAATCTCTATGCATTCTAGAAGTTCACCCGATCCATCATGGTTGCATGAAGATACTCACTTGTGGATGTGCAAGGTCACAGAGGAAGAGGAAAAGCGCGTAAAAGCAAGAGAAGAAGGAAATCTCCGAGGAGATAGACCAATTAAGGACCGAGCCTATACATCGATGATCTTTCCAGATAAGGAATTTGAGCCTCACGGTTCGATATAAATCTTGGCCACCATGGATATTGCAATCAATGAAGAACAATGGACACCTCATTGTGATGAGGAGGGTTATGATATTTCAGTGTTCATGTGTTAGCCTTTGTTAGAAGAATGTGACCCTAGTGATGTTATAGAAGAAGAAGAAAACAACAATGATCTAGAGTCCATTGTAATGGTTAGTTGCTTTAATTTAGAGAAGCACTATCTAGAAGATATAGGAGTATTTACCTAAAAAGAAGAAGAACCTCTCACACGCATTAAAACTATAACTTCAAAGGATGGAAGTGAAGGAGGTTAAAAGAAAAAGAAAAGAAAAGCCATGAAACAAGAAGAGGAGGAATCATTGTTCGAGGTAGCATAAAATTTCAAGAAATACGAAGTGGAAGACCAAAAAATTTTGGTACGAATGCATAAGAGAGAGGCCATCGTAGGAGAAGCATATGATAACAAAGAAAAGACCATAAAATTGTTGTAACCATTGAAGAGAATGAAGACAGATGTATGTACATAGGAGATGACCTAAGTGCAAAAGAAGTAGAGCTTGTAGCTCTATTAAGGGAGTATAGGGATGTGTTTGCATGGAACTATAGAGATTTGAAGGGAGTAGATCCAAAAATTTGCTCTCATACGATCCCCATGACTGTTGATGCCAAGCCCACCAAACAAAAGCCCTACACATATAATGACAGTTACGCAGCTAAAATCAAAGAAGAAATTGATAGGTTGATTGAAGTTGGATTTATCTATGAGATAGAGCATACTGAATGGGTGTTCCCCATTGGAGTGGTGCCCAAGAAGAATGTCAAGTTTCGAGTGTGCATTAACCTTAAAAAAGTTAATGCTGCTACGATGCGAGATAGTTATCCACTTCCAATCACCAAACATTTATTCGAGTGTGTTGCAGGCAAGGACATTTATAATTTCCTTCAGTAAAACTCTCAACCACTCTATGTGAACACAAATAGATGGATGAGTGAATATACAAATGTAACAAACATATTTACATGTATGGACATGAATATGAATATATATGAGATGTGTAACCTAATAGGTTATAGAAGAGTGAATATGAGTGACAGAAAGAAGAAGCATCAGTCTAAAAGAAGAAGCATCAGATATGTGTGTGAAAAGATCAAATACTTTTAGAAGTAGCAAAGAATGCTAACAATTTCGCTATCAGAAATCCTCAAACTCATATGAACATACGTTCTTCTCAAACACCTCATCTAAATATGCATAAAGCATACATGTACTAATTCTCTTGTACCTATGCCGAATGGGACTCCTCCTGATATGGATGCCACTGCTTCCATAAAATCCAAGTACTACATGTGTGCATAAAGAGAATATGTACCTGAATAGTTAACATAAGATGCAAATCGTATGTTAACCTCCATCCAATGTCTTTGAAGTACATCGAAATCTTCATGTAGAAGACAATCTTCAAATACATTATGTAGATGGTTGATCCACACCACCAATCTGCTGATGGGTAAGTCCTCTCCATAACCAAGAGTAAGAGCACACTCTTCTCCAAGAAGTACTCCATACCTTCTCCTCAACATGCTCCAAGACAGGAGCATGGCTGCCCCATGTGCCCCATGTGCTAAGAGCACCACCTCTATTGCGGTACCAAGAACAGGCATTGAACTAGGTGTAGGATGATTCAACAATGAGCCGATTCTCTTCTTATATAGTATGTTATTCATGATAATAAAGAACAATCCAAAAGCAATAAAATGTGATCTTTACTTCGAAAGTAAAGATCAGGAAAACTCCATCGCTATTGCGATTCGTCAGTGTATCCTTAATCACGTGCTTTTCAAAAAAGTTAGTTCGTGATCTGGATGCTGCCGCTCATGGGTATCAAACGCGGGTGGATTCTTTGGGAGGACAATGGTCTAGCCACGGCGCCCAACGCCTTTGGTTGTAGAGAGGACTAGCTACACATGCTATAAACTCTAGACAATTTTGACCAATAGGACATTGGATCTTTGTTTTCCAACAATCCCCCATGCAATGTCATATTGTTACAAAATGAAATAAATGTCAGGGGAGCACTAGATTGTGCTCTCTAACTTCACTAGACAAGATTTTGAAAATACACTTATGATTAGAAGAACACCCACGTAGGGAAAATAATACAAGAAGATGTAGTTGATACAAGACATCCCACAACCCGGGACCAATACGTATGGAAAATTGGACTGGAAATGATACAGGAGATCCCACAACCCGGGATCGTAAGTATGAGACAAGATGTCTGGATTACAAGAACTCCCTTCTGGGAGATGAACTAAATACAAGAAGGAACTTGACAAGACCTTTTACTACGAGATTACAAGAGGATAAGAGACGATGTCCAAGAACTAGACTAGACAAGAGTAGAACAAGAAACAAGACAAGAACTGGAACTTAAACTTGGAGAGTACTTACTTGGCAATCATGACTCCTTGAGCTCCCAAGATTGGTATTGGATGAACTGATTATGAATGTGGCCAATCCCTCCTTATATAGGTTTTCTAAGGGCTATTCTGGGGCAGTTATGAATTGATGATGTCATCGATTCAAAGCATGGTCTCTAGATGTCAAAATCAAGCAAGAAGAAAGTCAATCTTAGGGCTTTGGCATGTTCGGGATGCAATGGAAGCATTAGTTTACCCAAATACTAAACCAAACATGAGATATAGGATTCACATGGAATCTGAGATTTAGGATTGTTTCCTTTGTCCATGACATTACCTCCCCCTCAAGCGATGAGTTCCACGAGGAGCAGTCACGTTTTCTGGTCTTAGCTTCATTGGATTCCTCTTATGGAGTTCTTGAACCTTGATTGGTGCTCTCTGAAGGTTTTCTACAGGTTCCCAAGTATGATCACTGATGTCATACCCTTTCCAATGAATAAGGTATCCCAACCTTCCTCGAGATATTATGGAATCTATTACATGCTCGACTTCAAATTCTTCATGATCATCAATCTCCATAGGTGGTGAAGGACTAGGTCTCTCTCCCCTCAATGGTGAAATTTGATATGGTTCCAACATGGATACATGGAAAACTGGATGTATTCTCATGGTGCTTGGTAGCTTGAGCTTCAAGGTGACTAGATTGATCTTGGCCAAGATGGTGAATGGACCAAATCTTTGATGATCTAACTTTGCACAGGGCCTTGAAGTTTGCAAATTGTTTCCTAGTAACCATACTTTATCCCCAATTTGATACAATGGATTCTGGACACGATGTTGATCTACATAGTACTTGTATTGTTCTTGAGCTTTATGGATCTCTTCCTTGACTTCTTTGTGAATGTCCATCAAGTATTCAGCCTTGTGTTTGGCAGCTAGGTTCTTGACATGATTTGAGAGTTGTATATCCATTATTGGATGCTGTCCATAGTTTGCAAAGAAGGGAGTTTGCTTAGTAGATGCATGAACACTATTGTTATAGGCAAACTCTGCAAAGAGTAACAAGTCAAACCAATCATTTTGGTGATAGTTACTAGTGCAACTGAGGTATTGCTCTAGGACTTCATTCACCTGTTCTGTTTCTCCATCAGCCTCTGGATGATTTGTTGTAGAGAGTTTAATTTAAACACCAAGGAGTTTGCAAAGACTTTTCCAAAAGCTAGATATGAACTGTGGACCTCGATCACTGACAATATCATTAGGCAATCCATGGAGCCTAAAGATGTATCTGAGAAAAAGACTAGCACTGGCTGCACCTATGATTGCCTTTGTAGATGGAATGAAGTGTGACATCTTTGTAAATCTATCCACAATAACAAGAATGGCATCATACTTATCTGACTTTGGTAGATCTGTGATGAAATCCATGGACAACAAAGCCCATGGCCTTTCTGGAATAGGTAAAGGTTGCAAGAGGCCATGAGGTTTATGTCAGGGTACGTTAGATCTATTTCAAGTATCATAAGTTTGGATATATTCTTTGACTTCTTTCCATATCTAAGGCCACCAAAAGTTCCTTGATATAAGTTCTATTGTTTTATTCACTCAAAAATGTCATGCTGCAAGGTTTTCATGGCGTTGTTGAAGTACTTGGATCCTAGGCTTTCCTCGAGGGACATACAATAGGTTCTTATAGAGTACTAACCCATCCTTTTCTTGAAATTCATTTACTTCTAGGAATTTTCCTTCTTGAACTTTTTGCTTAACATTACAAAACAATTCATCCTATGCTAGATCCTCATGGATCAAATGATTCAAGGCTAAATCTTCATGATGTCTTGAAGAGATAGCTCCAAGGTAAGATTTAGCCTTCACCCTTCCTTGGTGCAAGGTAAGATCTTCTGGATAGGGCATCTGACGGAAATTGTTGACATCTTGGACAGTATGTGATGACAAAATCAAATCTCGATAGAAAGTTACTCCATTGAGATCGCCTTCTATTGAGGATGTGAGTGGTCATAAAATACTCTAACTTCTTGTGATCTCTATACACAGTAACTTTGTGAGTTGCTCTAGATGGTGATGCCATGTATCAAACGCGTCTACTCTGGCAAGAAGTTCCTTATCATGGATTTCATAATTAATTTCTTTAGGGGAAAATTTCCTTGAATGATATGCAACTTGATGTAGGTATCGTTCACCTCCATATTGGGATAAAATGGCTCTGGGGGCAAAGTCTGATGCTTATGTTTCTAGGAAGAAAGGTTTGCTCGAATCAGGATGAACTAGAATTGGGGCAGTGGTGAATGCTGATTTCAAATTCTGAAGGGCTTTTTTTTCTTCTTTGGTCCATGAAAATTTTGAATTTCCTATAAGCTTGGTAAGAGGTGTCACAATCTTGGAGTAATCTCTAATGAATATCCTATAAAAATTGGCAAACCCTAGAAAACATTGTACATCTCAAACACATGAAGGTGGTTGCCAATCAAGGATTGTCTTGATCTTCTTAGGGTCCATAAAGATTCCTTTCTCTGATAAAATGTACCCTAAAACCTCTTCTGTCTGATGGAAATAGCACTTCTCCAATTTTGCATATAACCCTTTTTCTCTTAGTTTCTCTAGGACTATCTTCACATGACACTCATGATCTTCTACAGTTTTGGAGAATATCGAGATATCATCAAGATATATTACCACAAAATCATCTAAATACTCTTGAAATATATCAATCATCATATGTTGAAAGATTGTTAGAGCATTGGTGAGACCGAATGGCATAACTACATATTCAAAGTGTCCATACCTTGTTTAGAATGTTGTCTTCCATTCATCTCCTTCTCTGATCCTAACAAGATTGTATGCTCCTCGAAGGTCAATCTTAGTGAAGAACTTTGCTTTTCCAAGGCGTTTCAAGAGCTCTAATATTAGTGGTAGAGGATATGTGTTCTTTATTGTGACTTTATTCAAACCATGATAGTCCACACACATTCGAAGAGTTTCGTCCTTCTTCATTACAAATAGGATAGGGGCTCCTGCGGGGACTTCGGGTGTTTGATAAACCCCTTGGCGAGATTCTCATTAATATCCTTACGTAATTCTATAAGTTCCTCTGGGGATAGTCTATAGATTGGTCTGAAGGGTGGTTGTGCTCCCTCTTGAAGTTCTATGGCACAATCATAAGGTCTATGTTTCGAGAGCATATCTGCAAAGTTTTTTTCAAAGACATCTTCAAACCCTTGGTATTGGTCAGGTAGCTTCATTGAATCATCCTTCTTGGGCTCTTGAGTTGGTATGGAATAGATCATATATGTCGGTTCCTTCCTTACTGCATGTATGAAGGCTTTGGCTCCAACATATTTTGGGTTCTTTTGGATATCTCGACGGGTGATTTTATTATTCTCCTAATTAATTTCTGGATTATGTTTCTTTAACCATGACATTCTAATGATAACCATGTTTATTCGACTCGATATTACATTGAAACATATGTTTCAATCATGGTCACCAAGGTGTACTCTTAGTGGTATGGATTCCATGGTTATATTCCCCGATGCTAGAGGTCATCCATCTACTACTTCAGCTACTACTGTTCTGTTCTTCCGAAGTACTAGAATTCCATGTTTCTTAATGAGTCCTTTATCAATGAAACATGAGGAGGCTCCTGAATCTACCAAAGCTATAAAAGAAAGGGTCCTCTCATACATGATTAACTTCACAGTGGCAAGACATGTTTCTATGGGTGTGGCTGGAATTATGAGACCCTTTCTTATATCATGGTCCTACTGTACGGTCTCTTTTACAACTAAACTTCCTCGTTTCCTTGCTCTACAAGGGTGGCTACGACTTTGGAGTCCGTTCTCTTGTTGGGACATTTAACTGCAATGTGGCTAGGGTTTCCACAATATAGGCATAACTTGTTATCCCTCCTTCTTTGTTTCTCTTGTGGTGTTAGAGGTTGGAACCTCGTTACATCTATCTGCATAGGTTCGGGCATAGAATCATCTCTACTAGTGGGTTGGAAAGGTTTCCATTGGCGAGATCTTCCTTCCACTTGTTTTTCTTGTTTCCTTTCAAAAAGGTGGTTATCACATTGAATAGCATGGTTGATGTATTCATTCAATGTCTTCACCTCTGGCATCGTGAGTAGAAGGCCCTTTCACATCATCTCTTAAGCCCCATCTAAATTGGCTTATGAAATAATCTTCGTGCCAAGTGAGGTCACATATCAATTGCCCAAATTCTCATGCATAGGTAGAGGCAGGGCGGTTACCTTGACGTAGCTTCCAAAGTTTTGTTTCTGCCACTCGACTCGTGTTTGCATCTCCAAATGTGGTGATGAGCTCTCCAAGAAACCCCTCATAGTCATGAAGTATGACCATATCCTTCTCCAAGTTTGGTGCAAACCATGATAATGCTTGACCATAGAGCAAGCTTCCAATAAAACCAACCTTGGATGCATCATCAATGTATCTATCAGGCTGCATACAGATGTAAAATTTGACTTGTTGCAAGAATCCCTGGAACTTTGTGCGATCACCATCAAACTTTTCTGGCATGCAGATCTTAGGTTCCCTCATGAAAGATGAACTAGGTCATTGATTTACTTGCATACTCCCTTGATTTGTCTGAAGACTCCGGATTCATTCTTGTAATTCTTGGAGGAGTGCACTTACATGCCCTGGATGTCCCATCTCAATTTGTGTTTGTCGATGAGTTAGGTCTTCGACTTGTTGTTGGAGACTCTGAAGTGATGCTACAATCTGTTCATAAGCATTCTCCATGATGAATGGTCTTGGATGGAAGCTAGTCTTGCCAAAATGTTAGTGGAGCACTAGATTGTGCTCTTTGACTTCACTAGACCAGATTTTGGAAATACACTTATGATTACAAGAACACCCACGTAGGGAAAATAATACAAGAACACGTAGCTGATACAAGACGTCCCACAACCGAGGACTAATAGGTATGGAAAACTGGACTGGAAATGATACAGGAGATTTCACAACCCGGGATCGTAAGTATGAGACAAAATGTCTGGATTACAAGAACTCCCTTCTGGGAGATGAACTAAATACAAGAAGGAACTTGACAAGATCTCGTACTACGAGATTACAAGAGGACAAGACAAGATGTCCAAGAACTAGACTAGAAAAGACTAGAACAAGAAACAAGACAAGAACTGGAACTGGAACTTGGAGATTACTTAGTTGGCGGTCATGACTCCTTGAGCTCCCAAGACTAGTATTGGCAAGACTGATTATGAATGTGGCCAAACCCTCCTTATATGGGTTTTCCAAGGGTAGTTCTAGGGTGGTTATGAATTGATGATGTCATCGATTCAAAGCATGGTCTCTGGATGTCAGAATCAAGCAAGAAGACAGTCGATCTTAGGGTTTTGGCACGTTCGGGATGTAATGGAAGCATTAGTTTACCCAAATATTGAACCAGGCATGAGGTATAGGATTAACATGGAATCTGAGATTCAGGATGGTTTCCTTTTGTTGGAGAATTCCTCTCCTAATCGCAGCGGAAAGTGTAGAAGACCTTCTCAGGATGAAGACTCTTGCCAACAGTAGAACCTTCAAATAAAAACTGGTACCAATTGAAATATCCAATGATTTTGAAACTTTGGTCACTCAAACTAGACACCTAGAGCTTTTAAATGAGATATCAAACACTCAATTTGATGTAGATTTGAGTTGTCAACTATTTGATTCAAAACAGACTACCTGTCCACTCAAATAGGCTGAAAACTGGACTTCACTAAAACCTAAATAACTCAGAGAGCATAAAGAATTTCATAAAACTCTTCTAGACAGAGGAAGTACTCAAGATAAGCTTTCCAACGAATGTTTAAACACTAAGTTTTGGATACATATGTTGAGAGATATGACTCTCACAAGTAGACTACCCAAAAATGGGTGTGCGGCTGGACACAGCTGAAAACTAGACTTCACTAAAACCTGAATAACTCAGAGAGCATAAAGAATTTCATAAAACTGTTTTAGACAGAGGAAGTACTCAAGATAATCTTTCCAATGAATGTTTAAACACTAAATTTGGATACATATGTTGAGAGATATGACTCTCACAAGTAGACTACCCAAAAATGGGTGTGCGGCTGGACACACTCTATGAGAGTGAACTGAACGAAATGACTCAAACCAAATGAAGTAGATACAAGGGGGCTTCCACGCCTTCTTGCTCTCACCTTGAGTGTCCTCCCTTGCTTCTTTTATAGCCAAGTGACCAAAAACTCTCATGATGAGTTTGAGAGCTCTTCTCCATCATTTCTCCACTACTTTGGACAGCCACTCCTCTTACAATTCAGATTTTGGATTTGATTCTCTTTTGAATGATTCTCTTTTGGCCTCCACTACTTGCTGAAGTAAATGCTTCTATTTTTCATTTTTGTATTTTCCTTCTACTTGAAGAAAATCCTTTTTGCAAAAATATATACGAGCTTACTTCTTTATTTTTAACACTCCCCCTCAAGCTCACATGTGAGCTTGCACCTTCAACCATATCTTGTAAGTTGATGTCGTCCTTGAACCTCTTGAGCTTAGAAGCATCGAGGGACTTTGTAAGCATATCTGCAACCTAGTCATTAGTTCCAATGAACTTTATATCCACATCCTTGCTCAAAACTTTTTCTCGAACATAATGATAATGCACTTCTATGTGCTTGCTTCGTGCATGAAACATTGGATTGTTTGTCAAGTGAATGCTTGACATGTTGTCACCATAAATTGGAATGGTCTCCACCTGCACATCAAGATCAGCCAAGAGCTTCTTAATCCACATAGCTTCACAAGTTGCAAAGGCTAAACCTCTATATTCAGCTTCTGTAGATGATAGTGCAACAATAGGTTGCTTCTTTGAGCTCCATGTGATAGGTTTGCTACCTATCATGAACACATAACCTGAAGTGGATATTCTATCCTCCTTGGAACCAGCCCAATCAGCATCACTGAAGCCCTTTACCTGCAATTCTTCATCATATCTATAAAACAATGCATGATTGATAGTGTGCTTCACATATCTTAGCACTCGTTTGGCTGAATTTAAATGTTCACTTGTTGGAGCTTGCATAAATTGAGAAAGAACTCCAACAATATAACACAAATCTAGTCTTGTGATCGTAGCATAGATCAATGAACCTATAATACTCCTGTATGTAGTTACATCATGTAACTTCTCTCCATCATTTGAGCATAGCTTCACATTTGTGTCCATAGGTTGAGTGAGTGGTTTGCATTCACTCATTCCAAATCTGAAAAGAACATCCAATAGGTACTTCCTTTGCATTAAGTAAATGCCATCTTTCCCATAGACTATCTCAATGTCTAAAAAGTATTTCAGCTCACCAAGATCTAAAATTTTAAACTCCTTACCGAGTTTCCTTTTGATCTCTTGTATTCGTGTAACATTACTTCCTGTTATGATAAGATCATCAACGTATATGCAAATATATACCTGCTTGCCTTCTTCTTTCTTCATGTAGAGAGAGGGATCTGCATTACTTGGACTATACCCACACCTTGTGAGGTACTCGACCAATCTTTGATTCCAAGCACGTGGTGCTTGCTTCAGCCCATACAAAGCTTTCTTCAATCTACAAACAAAATTTGGATGCTTTTTGTCTTCAAATCCAATCGGTTGACTCATGTATACCTCTTCTTGAAGTTCACCATTGAGAAAAGAATTTTTTATGTCGAGTTGGTACAATGCCCATCTCCTTGCTGCACTCACTCCAATCAAGGTTCTAATTGTTCCCATCTTTGCAACCGGGCTGAAAGTCTCTTCATAATCGATGCCGTGAGTTTGCTTGAATCCTTTTGCTACTAGTCTAGCTTTATGCCTTGCTAGAGAGCCGTCAGCATTTCTCTTTATTTTAAACACCCATTTATTTGGAACAATCTTCATACCTTCAGCCTTTGGAACTAGCTCCCATGTGTGATTGTCCTTGAGAGCTTTCATCTCTTCTTGCATAGCTTCTTGCCATTCTTTTTGTGTAAAAGCTTCTTCATATGCATCCGGTTCTTTATCTTTGACCACCTGTGTCATATATGCAAAATGTTTTGCAATAAAACTATCATAGCTCAGCCTTTCAATTGGATACCTTGCTCTTGAAGACCTCCTTTCATTTCCTTTTGAAGATTGCTTCTTCAATTGGTTCAACTTTACCTTCGGTGTGATCACCTCTTCATACTCTTCTTCACTTGTATTTGAATCACTATTTTGGGCAGCACTTTCGGCTTTAGATCTTTCATAAGCTGATATTGGTGATGAGGAATGACTCCTTAGCCTCCCCTTCCATGTTGAGCTTTCTCCAAGTGATGTAGAAGCTTCTGGACCTGACATTTGAGTGCTTGTTTGCTGAAATTCTTCTTGGACAGCACCTTCATCATCTTCGCAATCTTCTTCAAGAGTCTTCTCTTTCCCTTTGTCTCCAAACCATGGTCTTAGCTCATCAAATACCACATCTCGTGAGACTCGTAGCTCCTTTGTCACCGGATTGTAGCACCTATATCCCTTTTGCTCCGATGAATATCCAATAAAATAACATTTTTCGGACTTTGCCTCCATCTTTGTCCTTAGTTCTTGAGGGATGTGAGCATAACACACATATCCAAAAACTTTGAGATGTGTAAGGTCAGGCTTCTTACCGGAATAAACCTCCTCGGGAGTTAGATTATACACTCCAGCCGTTGTGCACTTGTTCATCAAATAAACGGCCGTACTAGTTGCTTCAGCCCAATAGTTTAGTGGCATCTTCATCTCGTTCAGCATGCATCTTGCAACTTCTGTGATATGTCGATTTTTCCTTTCAGCTATTCCATTTTGTTGAGGTGTGTACCTACATGTAAATTGTCTCTTGATTCCATTTTCATAAAGAAAGTCTGAAAATTCTTTGGAGAAATATTCTCCTCCTCCATCGGACCTCAAGGTCTTTATGTAGCGTCCTGTTTCCTTTTCTACCTGTGCTTTAAATCTCTTGAACATGGAGAACACATTTGATTTTTGTTTTATGCAAAACATCTATACTTTCCTTGAATGATCATCAATAAAAGTGACAAAATATCTATTACCAGCCACTGATGGTTGTTGTGATGGTCCCCATACATCCGTGTGTATCAAGTCGAGGACATTCCTTGCCACATAGTTGCTTTTCTTGAATGGTTGTCGAGTTTGCTTTCCTAGTTGGCATGCTTCACAAAACTCATGTAGTCCGGCATCATTGAATCTTGGAAGACCTCTTACCACTTCATGGTTGCTCATGTCCTTGAGCTTGGGAATGTTGATATGTCCAAACCTTTTGTGCCACAAATCGATTTCAGCTATCCTCTTGTTTCCAAACTGAATATACATCACCTTTCCATGCGGTTGTTGAATGTCCAAAGTGAACATCCTTCCTTCTTTCCTTCCTTAAGCAATGACCTTGAATCCTTCTTTTGGGTTCTTTATAAAGCAGCCTTTTTCATTGAAGATAACATGATATCCTTTCTCTACCATTTGTCCTACTGAAATCAAATTCTTTGCAATAGTAGGAACATGAAGAACATCAGCCAATACCTTCTTGTCTCCAAGCTTGATATCTCCAACATGCTCAATTGCGTGTTGAGTTTCATCGCCGGTCTCTACACATCCTTTTCCACTTGGAGCTTGTAGCTTTGTGAACAAATCTCCTTGGCATGTCATATGGTTGCTGCAACCTGAATCTATGAACCATTTTTGGTCATCACTTCTCGAGTTGTTGTAGTCATGCTTCATGGCAAGCATGGTTTGCTTGTCTCCTTCACTTGATGTACTCGCATAGTTATTTTGGCTCCTTTGGTTGCCTCCATTCAGCCTTCCATTCTTTTGCCAACAATCATTTGCATAATGTCCTAGTTTACCACAATGATAACATGTTATACCTTTATGAGGATTGTATGAACCTCGACCTCTTCCTCTATTTCTTCCTCGACCTCTTCCATGTGTGTTGTCATTTGATTTGTCCTTGTTGTCGTCCGAGTTGTGTTGGCTGAAATTTGTATTGTTGTAGCTTCTTCCTCTTCCTCTCGAGCCTCCTCTTGAGTTTCTTCCTCTACCTCTTCCTGCATATAACATTTGACTATGGCTGTCCTTACCTTTGTTGCCTTCTCCTTGTTGAGCAACCTCTTCAGCCACAAGATTTGGTATAATTTCGTCAAATGTTGGTAGAGGATCTCTATAAAGGATGTTTGTGATGAGGGGCTTCCACTTTTCTTCACTCCTCAAGCCATTGAGGGTTGTTTGGACGATGTCTTCCTCTTCTATCTTGCATCCAATTGATGCTAGTTGATCTCGAAGCTCCTTAATCCTCAATGTATACTCACTAATGCTTTGGTTTGAGCTTTTCTTCATGTTGTTGAGCTCGTTCTTGAGTTGCATCCTCCGAGACCTTGTTGAGGTAGCATACAACTTCTCCAATGCTTCCCAAACTTCTTTGGCTGTTTCTAAGCTTTGCACATGACCAATCATAGTGTTAGAAATAACTTGTGAGATGAGGAACATCACCCTTCGATTCCTCTCTTCCCAATCAGCAAATTGTCTCCTTTGTGCCGGAGTAATGTTGGGATCTTCAAGGTCTACCGGTTGTGGATCATCTCCACTAACTAAACCCCATAAACCTTTACCTTTAAGGTAATTTATCATTCTATACCTCCAAGACTGAAAATTGTCTTTATCTAACTTCTCAACTTGTTGTCCTAAATCAGCCATTGAAAACTTCCAAGATTGAAGTTTACCTCAAGTATGTTGTGGCGCTCTCTCTTGAATTCACGAAGCTTCCCCTTGATTTGTAGCTTTCCCTTTGCTTCAGTTTAGTTCCAATGCTTTGCCTCTTCAAACTCCAAGGCTCTGATACCAAATGTTGGAGAATTCCTCTCCTAATCGCAGCGGAAAGTGTAGAAGACCTTCTCAGGATGAAGACTCTTGCCAACAGCAGAACCTTCAAATAAAAATTGGTACCAATTGAAATATCCAATGAACTTGAAACTTTGGTCACTCAAACTAGACACCTAGAGCTTTCAAATGAGATATCAAACACTCAATTTGGAGTAGATTTGAGTTGTCAACTATTTGATTCAAAACAGACTACCTGTCCACTCAGTTAGGCTGAAAACTGGACTTCACTAAAACCTGAATAACTCCGAGAGCATAAAGAATTTCATAAAACTGTTCTAGACAAAGGAAGTACACAAGATAGGCTTTCCAAAAAATGTTTAAACACTAAGTTTGGATACATATGTTGAGAGATATGACTCTCACAAGTAGACTACCCAAAAATGGGTGTGCGGCTGGACACAGCTGAAAACTGGACTTCACTAAAACCTGAATAACTCAGAGAGCAAAATAAATTTCATAAAACTGTTTTAGACAGAGGAAGTACTCAAGATAAGCTTTCGAACGAATGTTTAAACACTAAATTTGGATAGATATGTTGAGAGATATGACTCTCACAAGTAGACTACCCAAAAATGGGTGTGCGGCTGGACACACTCTATGAGAGTGAACTGAACGAAATGACTCAAACCAAATGAAGTAGATACAAGGGGGCTTCCACGCCTTCTTGCTCTCACCTTGAGTGTCCTCCCTTGCTTCTTTTATAGCCAAGTGACCAAAAACTCTCATGATGAGTTTGAGAGCTCTTCTCCATCATTTCTCCACTACTTTGGACAGCCACTCCTCTTACAATTCAGATTTTGGATTTGATTCTCTTTTGAATGATTCTCTTTTGGCCTCCACTACTTGCTGAAGTAAATGCTTCTATTTTTCATTTTTGTATTTTCCTTCTACTTGAAGAAAATCCTTTTTGCAAAAATATATACGAGCTTACTTCTTTATTTTTAACACCTTTGTCCATGACACTAAACATGTAAGTTCATTTATCTGCAAACTCTCATAAGCTTCAGACTTGTACTCCTCGAATTGACCTTCAAAGGTTTTCTTCAAAAGTATTCTTAAAAACTAAATTTGACTTTTCTTCAATCTTCAAAAACCTCAACTTGCTAAATATGAACCATAATACTTGAGAAAATATGCAAACTAGATATCCAATAGTGTACTCATAAAGAAATCATTTGCTTGACAATAAATGTAGCAAGTACTGACTCTAAACTTGCTATCTCCTGTCCTCTCAAACCTGAAAACATACGCTAGGATCCACATATTTGCATTTACCTTACGAAAAGTTTCTCAACCTACTTCTACTGTGTCATGTAAATACACTAAACAGAATCAGGAACTGAATCCTGGAACCTGTGATTGACAACTCACAACTTAGTGTATTATGAAAACTAGGTGGTTCATCTGAGACTGTACTCAAGTCAACTCAACTCAACTCAACTCAAAATTTCATATCTATGATGTCATCTTTTCATCATCCTTATTCTATTTGAAAGTGTTCATACCTCTTTCCTTCAGAACCTGGTAAAAACATATATGTGTGCACTTCTGAAAACATACCTTTTTGAAATATCAAATTTCTCTTCAATAGAACTCTAGAACCTTCTCCTGAACAAGAACACCTAGCAGGAACTTTCTCCAGACATTCTTCTTCTCCCTTCTTCTTTCAAAGCTTGAACATAAAGAGAAACTGAAAAAGGAAATATAGGAATACCTGGAATTCTTATAGATATGACTCTGCATTCTTTCACATATGGCTAAAAGTAAGTCTTCATGTTTCATCACCCCCTTGGATGATTTAACATTAGTCTCCATAATTCTTCATATTATATCAAACTTTATGAAAATTGGAACATCTTCCTTCTTTCAATAAATCTGATCTTCGATGATTTAGCATTGCTACCATATCATCAATACATGTGTCTTGAAACAAAATATCTAAACCCTTTTATTAGTACTGCAGTTGCCAATAGCTTTCACTATAACTCTTCAGCTTCCCATATTGTAGAATACGGTTACCTGATCAAAACAAAACCTTGCTCAAAGCATTTTAGGACTCATAACCTTTTGCATAACAAGTATTTTCTTCTATTTCTCTACAACCCAAATTCGATACAACCTGAACCTTTGACTTACTTCTTCCAATGCTAAGAACTTCACAAACAAAGGATAAACAAATGACTCATAAATACTGAAGATCTTCATGATCATTCAAGATCATCCAAGATTATATAAGATCTTACAAGATCATATGAGATCATCCAAGATCAATGATCTCTCCAACAAAATACATATGTAGAATCCGCTCTCATCAAACCTTCATGGCTGAATGTTTGATTTATTACCTGAATGTCTCTAAGTTTCCATGCTACTTACATAAAGTTGTAAAACGTTTCTTTAACCAAATCCTTTCCAACAATCTGCAACTCCTACTTGAAACATAAGTGGACAAACTTCTCACCTTGAGAACTCCAAAAGCTGCAAGTTTATACTTCATATCTTCATATTCTACCCGGGTGAAATGTGATAGTACCTGTTTGACTTTCTTTTGGCTAACTCCACTTCTCAATCAAGTGATAGGATGTGGTGGATCACCTTTTTTAATACAAGCATGTATCCAAAAATCAAGACAATCATAGATTCTTCAACTGATTGGTATATAAAAAAAATCTGAATTTTGTGAAGTTTTTTGAAAATACTGAATATGAGGTAACTTTTCCAAACACAAAAACTCAACCCAAGTCTTCAACATTTGCTACAAAAAAACTCCTTTACCTCAAGAGTTACATAAAGAAGAAATATACTTCTCTACAACTTGTCATATACCAAGTAGCTCTGCATTGACATTCCAAGAACTCTTTGAGGGAACATATCAGCTGCTTTTCTTTTTTAAATGATGGACTTTCTTCTTCTGCATCTTTCTTCCACCTGATTATGTCAACATCTTCAAATTTCTCTTCCATTACTTTTGTTTTCTTCATCTTGAAGTAGCAAGTACTCTTAACTTCTTCAAATAAACTTTTTCTCTTCCTCTAGTACTAAGAGTAAGAGACAAAGACAAACATGGTATACAAATGGAAGTGAATATAAAATTAGGTTTTACCATCTCCTCATATCTCTGAACCAAAACTTTGCTTCAAATGTGACGGATATGACTGAATTCACCAACCTTTTGCCTGAATGATTAATTACCTTTCTAGAGTTACCTCTCTAGATACAAAATGTGAGCAAAAACTTCCAACCAACTTACAACACAAGATTGGCTAAAAATAAAATTGATGCTCTCCACATTTGCCTTCTTAGATGAGCTTTCTCCATGAAAAAGATCTCTCAAAAATCTCTAGAATAACCTCTAGATACTTGTTTTTATGTAGCCTTCAACTTTCAAATAATGAAAGTGTATAGAAGCACTCCTTGAATCCTTCAAATCTCTTCATAACTGCTCTTCTAAGATATGACCTGCAAATGATAATCTGATAGTAGAAGCTGATACCTATGATTGGATGTTGATCTCATTCCTTCATCTTCTCTAAACCATTGTTTTTACTTGAATTTGAAATAGCCTTCTCTTCATCAAGTCTTGGTCTTCAAACAATACTTCTGTAAAGTATTTTCATACTCTTCCAAAAGTATTCGGCTGCTAACAGATCATCAACTTCATACTTCCACACTGATGAATAAACATGCAACTGAATTGTCTAATTCTCAAATCTCTACTCATCTAGATTAAGTGTGTATGTCAAATGTTAAAAAATGCTCTTAAATCAAATGTTGTAAACCTGGAAGTTTGGAAACCTGTGAACTTGGATAAGCTCTGATACCAAAGCCCTAAAGCTCTCATACCAAATGTTGGAAATTTAGTAGGACCATAACTAATACCACAGGTCCAAGTTCCATAGATCTAGGATCAACAACATAGATTCCACCAATCTCCCAATATTGACAAAAGATGAACATATCACATTTAATCATACAAATGATGAGACAAAGATAGAGAAATATTAGACAACTTGTGTAAAGTGTTACGTAAGCCATTGCTTACTCACACTATCATATATACAAATTTCAATTTACAATGTGGGAGGAAAACTCCCAACCACTCTATGTGAACAAAAATAGATGGATGAGTGAATATACAGATGTAACAAACATATTCAGATGTATGGACATGAATCTGAATATATATGAGATTTGTAACCTAAACGGTTGTAGAAGAGTGAATATGAGTGACAGAAAGAGGAAGCATCAGTCTAAAATTAATAATCAGCAAACCCTCATCTGAACTTAGGATATGAAAGACCCTAAGTCAGATATGTGTGTGAAAAGATCACATACTTCAAAAAGTAGTGAAGAATGCTAACACGTTTGCTGTCAGAAATCCTCAAACTCATATGAACATACCTCCTCGAACACCTCATCCAATATGCATAAAGCATACATATAGTGATTCTCTTGTACCTATGATGAGTAGGACTCCTCCTGATATGGATGCCGCTGCCTCCATAATTTCCTAGTAGTACATGTGTGCATAAAGAGAATATGTACCTGAATAGTTAACATAAGATGCAAATCTTATGTTAACCTCCATCCAATGTCTTTGAAGTACACGGAAATCTTCATGTAGAAGACAATCTTCAAATACATTATGTAGATGGTTGATCCACATCACCAAGATGCTGATGGGTAAGTCCGCTTCATAAGCAAGAGTGTGAGCACACTCTTCTCCAAGAAGTACTCCATAGCTGCTCCTCAACATGCTCCAAGATAGCACCATGGCTGCCCCATGTGCTAAGAGAACCACCTCTATTGAGGTACCAAGAACAACTGTTGAACTAGGTTTAGGATGATTCAACAATGATCCAATGCTCTTCTTATATAGTATGTTCTCCATGATAATCAAGCACAATAAAAATGCAATAAAACACGATCAATACTTCGAAACTCAATCAGGAAAAATCTATCACTATCGCGATCCTTTGTTGTATCGTTAATCAGAACAAATTCAATTGCTTTTCAAAAATTTATTTCACGATCTGCATGTTGTTGCTCACGTGTATTGAACGCCGATGGATTATTTAGGAGGACAATGCTCTAGCCACGGTGCCCAACACCTTTGGTTGTAGAGAGTACTAAAGGACTAGCTACACATGTTGTAAACTATGGACAATTTTGACCAATAGGATATTGGATCTTTGTTTTCCAACAATGAAATAATAAGGCTAGCTAGTCTTAGTTGGATGATCAAAACCTTCCCAAGGGCCTATAATAGCATCAAGAATATATCTTCCCCTAATGAAGTCTTTCTACTCAAGGAGGATGATGTCCTTCATGATAGGGCTGAGGCGATGAGCTAGAGAAGAAGCAAATATCTTGTAAATAGTGTTGAGGCAAGTAATGGGCCTTCAATTATTAAGGTTATCTTTTGGGCCCCTCTTATGAATCAATTTTATAACTCTAGTGTTGATCTTTATACGAAGAGTGCCTTTGCTAAACAATTCTTTCCAAATCAAGAGAATGAAAGGAGTCAGGAAGTCACCAACAACAATGAAAAATTCATTAGATAAGCCATCAATACCCGGAGACTTGCAGGGTTTCAATTTATGGATGGTTTACTTCAACAGAGGTTGCCTGAGGAGTTTAATGCCGATGCAGGGTAGAGGCACAAACATTACAGGAGAGAAGTTATGGAAGTGGTTCATCGCTGCTTCGTCCGTCGCTGCTCGGATGACGTCGCTGCTTCGTCCGTCAACACTGCTCGGATGATGTCGCTGCTTCGTCCGTCGCTATCAATATGGGTATAGCTCAAATGTGTCGTCCGTCACTGCTTCGTCCGTCGCTGCTTCTTTCGACCTCATTTTACCGATCCAGGGGACCTGCGACAGAATAAATGAGCCTTGCAAAGAGATCCAAAGAGGCCTACGTCGCTCGTGGAGAGGCAAATCCTCAATCGAAAACCATCAGTCGTGAAAGAGCATCGAAAACCGGCCAGGCACCAAACTATCAATCGTGGTGAAAGCCAAACCATCAATCGTGGTGAAAGTCAAACCATCAATCGTGGTGAAAACTAGCCAGTCGCAAAACCATCAATCATGAAGTGCATCGAAAACGGGCCAGGCGCCAAACTTTCAATCGTGGTGGTGAAAACCAGCCAGTTGCAAAGCCAAACCATCAATCGCGGCTCAGCAAACCATCATTATTGAGAAAACCGGGCTGTCGCCACGATGGATGGTTTTCCTCTGCCTGCGCCAATTCGTTTCCCGCCGATTGGTGGCTTTTGACCTGCGACAGTCGGCTGTCATTACCACGCGATGGTCGCTTTTAGCAGAATTATTTCTTTGTTCTTGTGCTTAAGCTTCAAGTCCTTCATATTGGGAACGACTTAACTCTTTGTCAAAGCGACTCACAAGAAATTACTTCAGCTCATTGCAGTCGACATCTTCTCTAAAAATTTGAGTTTGTTCATCAAAAGGAAAAAGATCTTCTTTCTCGGGGTGTCCCTCTTTTGTCATGGATTTGGCGACCCCCTCTCTTGTGAGAAGTAACTTGGCCCCTCCTCCCGAGGAGACCGATAACCTGGCCTCTTTGTTGGAGGGGGGTTCTTGTGCCGCCCTAGGGACCTTCGAGAGGGCTGAACCCCCCGTGGTCTCCCTCAATAGATCCGCAATCCTGTCAACTCAGGAGGAGCTCAAGAAAGTTTGCCTCCTCGGCCAAATGTTCGGCCCTAAGCCCTCGCTAGAAACTCTGCGACAGTGGCTTCGTAATGAGTGGTTCCCCCGTGGGCTAGTTGTTTGTAAGTGTCAGTTCTTACCGGCAAACCACTTGCTGCTAGTCTTTGAAAATGAAGATATGGCGTTTCGAGCCCTTAGTGTCGGAACTTGGCAACTCGGCCGGGCGACCCTGTGCCTATTTAGATGGTCCCCTGATTTTACACCCGACAAATCGAAATCGCTTAGGTACCCTCTCTGGGTTGAGCTCCCTAACCTGCCTTACTTTTTGTACAAATTCGTGTGGGACATCGTTTCTCCTATCAGCAAGCCATTGGCCTCACGCGAGGACATTGGTGGTCTCATTTATGAAGGTGCAAGACACTCGTTCAACGCTAGGTGGCACCCTCAAATCTGTGTCGAGGCAGACCTCAGTTTGCCACTTCCATCAAAGATCAAACTGGACTTGGGCGAAGGGGATGTATGGGAGCAAGACATCAGTTACGAAAACCTCCCCAACGCGTGCTTTCGCTGTGGCCAACAAGGTCACAGGATTAAAGATTGCCCTCTAAGATGAAAAAGCAAGCGAAATCAAGAAGCCCCCAAAAATGCTCAAGATAGCAATGGTGCATTGAATCACTCGACGAAAGTAGAGGATTTCAAGGGCCCCCTTAATCCAGAAGCTGATGCAGACGGGTTCATCGAAGTCAGAAGAAGAAGGAAAAGAAGCCCTAGGGCAACTTCTGAGCGAAACAACATGTCAGTTTCCCCCTCCAGCAACTTGTATTGCAATCTGGAAAAGGACATCAATGAGTTTGACTATCCTGGTGGGAACCAACTTGAGGTGGATACCGACGTCAAAGGCCTAGAGATCCCTAACAGTAAAGAAACCTTGCAGGAGGGCTACACTACAAGCAAAGAAGACGGCTTTACTACTAGCAACGAAGATAACATGGATAGTGAAAGCTCCATCATCGGATCGACTATTCCGGAAACGGAGCTGAAAATGGTGCCTAGCTCTTCCCAGCAGGAGGCATCCGGCAAAGGAAAACAACCTATGGAGTTACCGTGGAAAAGCCCCCACAAGAACCTATTGCTAACTCGGAATCCGATCCGAGCGAAAAAGAAAGATGAATCCAAGAAAAGAAAGGACAAAGCTCCCGCCCGCAAAGAGGGATCACTACGACAATGATCATCATCTTGTTAAATGCTAGAGGGCTAACTGACCCCTCAAGAGCGATCATCATTGGTCAATGGCTTCGCGACATTAGCCTAAACCCAGATTTTATATGTATTCAAGAGATTAAAATTGACGGAGAAGACCTCCAGAAACGGCTTAGACATGTCTCCTCGACCCATGTTTGGATTTCAACGGCGCATCAGCGGGGGTCCGGTGGAACGGTAATCGGTATTAATCAACTGTGGTTTGAAAAGCTTGAGAAATCCATCGAAGACGAATGCCATCGATGGATTGCTGTTTCTTTCGGTGCTCCCTTTTGTTTTACTTTAGTTTCTTTGTATGCCCCTAATGGGGAGTTAGCGAGACTCAACACTTGGGCCTCCATGGACTCGCTCCCCCACAACGTGCTTATTTGTGGTGACTTCAACATGGTTGAGGACCCTACGGACAGATGGATGGGCAAGGGTAGGGTCATCGATATTCGGGAGAAAGAAACGTGGGGCAAAACTAAACTACACTTGGATTTGGTCGAATTCAAAGACTCGAATGGCTTTTCTTGGTCAAATCTCCAAGCAGGCGAGGACCTGAGGAAAGCTAGACTTGATAGATGCTACATTTCGCAGAGTGTTACTCATCAGTGGGGCTACCCTTCCCTCTCGCAACGCACCGACCTCACCATCTCTCATCATTACCCGATCGTCATCACTTTTCAACCCCCCACCAAGATCCGTAAGGCTCCTTGGTTCCATGCCAGTGTGCCCTCCTTCTCTCTCCCCTCCGTCCATCAAGAAATTTCTAATGTGTGGAAGGAGGCATTCGCCTCTGGCTTGTCCCTAGCCAAGTGTTGGAGAAGTGCGGTCGATAAGTCACGACAGATCATGATTAGATCCAGGAAGATGCTAGAGACTGTGCGGCGGGCTTGCAGAGAAGCTCTATATCATAGACTCTGGCGGCTCGAGGAGGAAGTGAACAAAGGAAAATCTCAAGCCCAGAAAGGACTCCAAAAAATCAGAGCGCTGCTGAGATACAAGGAAGAGATACAAAGGAAAAATTTGCATATTTTCTTCAAGGAGTGGTGGGCTGGCAAAGCCGACAAACCCACCAAAGAGATGTGCCGTATCCTCAAAAGGAAACACAACAGAGAATCGATCCCCTTATTGCTAGACGCAAATGGCAATGTATGCAATACGGAAGAAGATAATTTCGGGATCATTGAAGGGCACTTCACGAGACTCCTGGGGACCTCAAACCCCCTCTCCCACCATAGAAGAGACTGTATGGCAGCCATATCTAGGGTTTCCCCCCACAGGATACCACTCAACCTTCACCCTCTGCTTCATGCCTCTATCTCTGAAGTCGAAATCATTGAGGTCATTGATGCCCTCCCTTCAGGTAAAAGCCTAGGACCCGACGGGCTCACTAATGAGTTCTTTAAATCCTTCAAGTTGGTGGTTGCCACCCCTCTTCGTTTGGTTTGGCAAGAGGCACTCAAGTTTGGCGCGCTTCCTTCTTGTCTCAACAATGTCATTATCAATTTAGTACACAAAAAAGGGGAAAAGAACAGAATAGAGAACTGGCGCCCCATTACAATGCTCCAAACAGGATACAAGATCATCGCCAAAGTCATTGCCAACAGAATCTCTTGCCACTTGAGAGCGTGGTTAAGCGAGGACCAAAAAGGCTTCATCAAAGGCAGGTCAATTTTGGAAACCATTATAGATATCTGGGAAGGTCTTGAATTTGCAAATGAGTCCAAACAAGAAGTTGTTTTCCTCAAGATCGACTTTGATAAAGCCTACGACAGGCTAGAATGGGACTATATTCTACAGTCGCTACAAGATCTTGGATGTAGTCAGAAATTCACCAAGATGATCATGACCCTTCTCGGAAACGCATCGACCCAAATTAACATTAATGGAAAACTTTCAAAGGTGATCAAACTTAGAAGATCTATCAGACAAGGGTGCCCACTGGCTCCCCTTCTCTTTGCCATTGCCACGGAAGGGCTTAGCAGGCTGGTGGAGCATCAGGTGGAAGCTGGTAACATTAAAGGCCTTCGTTTGCCGCACGACCACAGTCAGATCACCATGAGACTTTTTGCCGATGATATGAACGCTTTTGTTCACAATGATAGTACCAGCCTGGAGACGTTTTGGAAGTGTCTTGCTACCTTTTATGAAGCCTCTGGATCCATAATCAACCACTCTAAGACCGCCTTTAGAGCTATTGGTGGGTCACAGCCCGACTGTCTCATTGATCATGGCTGTCAAATCATTCTACAGGGCCAAATATTGTCACGATTGTTGCCATTGTGCCATTTTAGGCCCTCAACTAGGCATGGGGTGTTGTTCACAATAAGGAGGAAAGTCTTTGGGATTTCCCAAGCATTGATTTTGCTCTACAACACGAACCAATCTACATAGCCCAACTTTGTAGCTGACTCAATGTCCTCAAATCTAATCATTGGCATGTTTCTTGATTTCAAAGGTGATCCCACAAATGAATCCTTTTTTTCTAAATCATCCTAGCTTTTTCGAGGTTCCATGACTCAATACCTGTCATGCCTCTGATAGAGAATGAGACTAAACCCACTAGCCTAAGAGAGCTCTTGTTTCTAAAAGTCTATCTACACCAAGAGGTTCTAGGTTGTTCCATGCTTTACTTAACAATTTGTTCACCAACTTGTTGGCCATTCCTTCAATGTCAAGAATGCCCAAACCACCTTGGTCTTTCTGGCTTATGCAAGTAGTTCATTTCATTTTGGGAAGAACCCTTTTCTTAAGTTCTCGTGTTCATAGAAATTGCCTACAACTTCTTTCCAGTTCGACAACCTCTTGGTCCTTCGATTTCCACCATGATAAAATGTAAATAATCAAAGAAAGAAGGAACATGTTAAACACCATAGCTCAACCCACGAGGTGGATGTGCATACCTTTCTAGTAGGCCAACATGTTTTTTTGCATTTAGAAAGAGGCTAGTTCCATCCTTGACCCATCAAAATGTCAAATTGCATAGGAATATCTAACAAGTGGAACATTTCATCCCTAGGGATCAACTACCATCCATAATCAATCAAAAGTTGAGGTGGATGCCCAATGATCACCTTGAAAGAGTTTTGTAGTGGTTAATTTTGGAGCGTGGTGTCTAACAAAAAGTACTTGGGAAACATCAAAAGGTGCCAATCTTGGCCGGATTTTTATGCATAGGAGCATTCGTTGTTAGTGCAATTAGGAAAAACTACATGTGAACACATGCTTGTCACTTTTGGCATAGTTATCTTGGATAAAGGTAAATTTTAAAAGAAGATGGAATCTTATGGATATAGGAGATTCAAGTCAAAATTTGTTTGGTGAAGGAATCAAAACAATTATGTACCTAACGTTTAGGAACACTTTTAGGCAAGGGAAAATTCAAATTCAAATTCTCTTAATGAGTATAAATAGAGATGCTTTTAGTGGTGGGATAGAGAGAGTAATCTTGAGATCTATTGAGCTACATAATTGAGCATAAATTGAGCTCAAAATATGTAGAAGTATCCCACTACACTTTCCTTGTATCAAATGTTCATTAACATACAGAATTGGATACATTCTTTCAATTTCATTTATGTCTATTGTTCTCTGTTGTAACTTCATCATTTTAGTGATTTTGTAGAAGCAACTTCTCTATGTGTACTCAATAACTTGCTACACTTAAACTTGATATAGTTATATTGAAGTGTATAGTATCTAAATAATAAGTTTTAATAACTTTGGTTCAGCCAATCATGAGATATGAAGTAAGGAAGGTGACTATGTTTGCACACCTTCGAGTCCCTAAAATGTTGAGATGAGCCCTTGACTTGCTTGATTTAATCCTGAGTGTATGGTGCCTCTAAATTCATGAAATAACTTGCTTTAGTTATCTTTACTCTCTAATTAGATTTGTGAAAAAGCCCTATGGTGAGTTCATACTTTCTTGTGATCTCTAAGCAAAACACTAAGCACTTGCATTCCCAACATAGAAGGTTTCTTCACATTTCTGTCAGAAGCAAGTTATCACTTTTGATGCGAACTTTGGGGAATGATGTTCCAAAGCACTTGGTGGGTCAAATCCATGAAAATGAAGCCAAAAGAGTCTACGCAAGGTTTTTTGCAAGATGAGCTCATCTCTAGAGCATACTAATCCATCTCCTCAGTGTGGTATTAGAGCAAGAACAAATCAACATGGCAAATGGTTTTCCTTTATCGATAGACAAATTTGATTGAGGTGATTACTCAGTGTGGTCATGTAGAATGTATGTTTATCTTCAAGGGATAAACCTCAATGCCTACATTTCTGAAGATGAAATTATGCTAATCGTCAAAAGCAAAGGACAACAAACTTAAGAAGAACAAGAGAGGCTTACCACATGGTGCTCAAAGGATGCTCTACCTAGGTCATAAATTCTTAACTCAATCGCTTTTTGTTTTTTACTTCCACAACATCAAGAGTTGGAAGACTTAACAAGACACTTGCAATGCTCTTGAAGTATTCTTTTCATCAACTATGAAGGCTAGAAATAATTAACTATGGATGGAGTTCACCACACTCAAGAAGATGCCCAAGCAAAGTGTGATTGATTTTGTCACTTAGATGAAGGACCTAGCAGGTCAACTTGGAAGCATTCAAGAAATCATTGATGAAGAGTAGATAGTAAGGCAAGTAATCAATGGAATAAAGGTAGATGAAAAATGGGAAGCCTTCACCACATCCATGGACCTCTACATGGATATGCAGGTTCCTCATTTCAACACCCTCATGGGACAACTATTCACACATGATGCAAAGCTGATGAAGAATGGAGAGAGAAAAAAATATAATCAATCCCTTGTCCGATATACAGATAAGAACAAGAATAAATAGGCAAAGGCAAAGGTTAAAAGTCTGATGATGATTTTAATACCTCTCAAGTAGAGGTAGAAGCTCAAGAGGAAGAGGCCAAGGAGGAAGACAAGGCTCGGGAAGATCTCATATGTGCCATATGTTGCTTAACTAATCACGTAGTAGGAATTGTTTAAAGAATCCTAGAAACCAAAGAGGAAGAGGTTATAAGAGAAGAGGGTATGGAAACTCAAGAGGTTGATTCAAAAACAACAATGGCTACAAGAACTACAACAGTAATTATCAAGGAGGATACAAAGGAAGGAGATACAACAAAAACTATGTAGATGATCAAACTCAAGAGGACTCATTAATTCTAGTTAACATGAACATGAAGCAAGGTAAAGCTGATGAACATGAATTCTACAGAGACTGAAGTTCTTCAAATCATGTAGCAAGGAATGTAGCTCTACTCTAAGACTTGGAGGATCAAGGAATAGACATGAAGTCCAAGCAAGAGATGAGACAAGGCATCCTCTGGAGAAGATAGGCAATAAGAAGACTTCAAATGGTATTATGAATGTATTGAGCAAGGTATTGTATGTGTCAACCATCATCAAAAGTCCCATAAGTGTTCATCAAATGGATGAAAAAGGATTGCATGTTAGATTCACAAAGAATGGAGCATTTTTTGAGGATGTATATCAGGGTTTCAAGAGGATAGAAAAAGGTGAAAAATCATGTAGACTATTTAAATTTGAGCTCCAAGACAATAGGAACATCGCATCGTTCAATTATGGTAGTTAAACATAATCACAATTGGAAATTTGGCACAAAAGGGTAGCTTATATTGGTGAAAGGGCAGTGAAGCAAATCAATAGGGATAAAAGTGTGCTTGATTTACCAAATATCTCCAAACAACATATGATTTACAAGTGTAGTGCTTGTCAATTTGGGAAGTCTCACAAACAACCATTCAAAAAGAAGCAATACATTCATGGAGACCAATTGGAATTAGTCCATAGTAATGTATGGGGGCCAAGAAAGAACCCATCAATCTCTAGATCTAGGTATTATGTGTCATTCATTGATGATTATAGGATCTGGACAATACTATACTTCGTGAAAAATAAAGATGAAGTGTTTTCATTCTTTAGGAAATATCTTCCATTAGTGTAAAATCGAATAGGAAATACTTTGAAGAGGTTAAGGTCATATGCAGGGGGAGAATATTTCTCCTATGACTTTGATTCTTATTTCCAAGATAGAGGAATCAAAAGAGAGATTACAACCAAGTATAGTCAAGAGAAAAACGAAGTGGAAGAGAGAAGAAATAAAACCATAGTGGAGGTTGCAAGATCAATGCTAAATGAGAAAAGTTGCCCAATTACCTATGGGTAGAGGTTGTATCCACAACCACCTATCTAATCAGTAGATCCTTGGCCTTTACTTCTCCAATGGACTTCACATTTTGCTTTGTGTTATCACCTATTTGAACTACAAGATTACTCACCTTATTCTCCAAATCAGTCATCAAAGCTATGTTTCCACTCATGTGATTGCTACACCCCAAGTCTATGTACACTACAACATATCAGGGGTATACCGGGGCTTCTACCAAGGAAAATGAACGGGTGCAATTTTGCCCGGACGTCAGTGTAAGGATCGGTGTAGGCGTCAGAACCAAAGCGCCGGTATAAGTGTCGGTATAAGCGTCGGTATTAGCGTCGGTATAAGCATCAGTATAACCGTTGGTATCAGCGACGGTATAAGGGATGGTATTCTCCTGGGCAAAATAGTCGGTATAAGCATCGGTATCTGCCTAGGGATATCGACGCTTATACCGTCGCCTATATCGACGACCATATCTGCAAAATTTTTTTTGGTAGAGTATGTTGTCCCTTGCTACAGCAACATTCCCATGCTGCTGTGTAGCAAAAGACAATACACTCTGCCCAAGAAAAACCCGATTACATGTATGACAGGCAACAGAAACATGATTTGATAAAGCAAAACATACTGTCAAATACAAAAGACATGGGAGAAATCAATCATGAACCATGTACAAAGAAATGAGACACATTGACATGATATTTATAAACAACAACTAGAACACATGTATATGTGTGTATGCCTATGTATATACATGTGTATGTGTATATGTATTATGTGTCTATATTTGTATATGTGTAAATATTTGTATGAATTTTTAAAAACCCTAGAACCCTAATCCTAATGACCTAGACCTAAAACATGTGTATGTGTGTATTTTTGTGTATATATATGTGTATGTGAATATAAATAAATATATATATGTGTGTATGTGTGTGTATGCATATATGTATCTATGTAAAAACCCTAAAACCCTAGTCCTGAAGACCTAGACCTAAAACATGTATATGTGTATGCATGTGTGTATATAAGTAAAAGCCAAAAACCCTAATCTTAAAACCCTAACCCTAAAACATACATATGTGTGTATGTATATGTCACATGTGTGTATGTATGTATGCATGTGTGTATATATCTATGTGTGTGTGTATGTATGTATGTATGTATGTGTGTGTGTGTCTTTGTGTGTGTGTGTATGTGTATGTGTGTGTGTATGTGTATATGTATTATGTGTTTACATGTGTATATGTGTGTATGCATGTGTGTATATATGTAAAAGCACAAAACCCTAATCCTAAAACCCTAACCCTAAAACATGCATATGTGTGTATGTATATATGATGTGTTTGTATGTGTATGTATGTATGCATGTGTATATGTGTGCATGTGTGTATGTGTTATGTGTGTATATGTGTAAACATCAAAAACCCTAATCCTAAAGCCCTAACCCTAAAACATGTATATGTGTGTGTGTATGTATGCATATGCATATGCATATGTGTATGAAATATGTATGCATGTGTGTGTATGTATCTCTATGTCTCTCTCTTTCTATCTATCTATCTCTCTCTCTTTATCTCTCTCTCTCTCTCTCTTTCATCTCTCTCTCCCTCTTTCATCTCTCTCTCTCTTATTATCTCTCTCTCTCTCTTATTATCTCTCTCTCTCTCTCTCTTATTATCTCTCTCTTTCATCTCTCTCTCTCTCTCTTATTCTCTTTCTCTTTCATCTCTCTCTTTCATCTCTCTCTCTCTCTCTCGTATTCTCTCTCTCATTCATCTCTCTCTCTCTCTCTCTCTCTCTCTCTCCCTCTCTCTCTCTCTCTTTCTCTCTCTCTTTCTATTTATAATAAAGAACAAAACAGTCACTTACATCGATGTAATTCTTTTTATTGATCCCTTCAAAGCCCAATCAACGTCGTCTCTTTCAAATTCCAATGAATCCATGCCAAAAGCTCTTGCAAAACAAGAGAAAAGAGAAATTAAAAAAGATATATGTAAAAGCCAAAAAGCTCTTGTGTGTGTAGGGAGAGAGAGAGAGAGAGAGAAACAGAAAGAGATGTGTGTAGGGGGATAGAGAGACAAAGAGATGTGTGTATGCATGTGTATATGCATGCATGTGTATATGCATGCATGTGTGTATGTATGATGTGTGTATATGTGAAAAAGTCAAAAACCATAATCCTAAAACCCTTACCCTAAAACATTTATATGTGTGTATGTGTGTATGTGTGTATGTATGTGTGTGTGTACATGCATGTGTGTGTGTATGTATGTATGCATATGCATGTGTGTATGCATATATGTGCATGTATACATATGTGAGTGTGTCTTTATATGTGTGTGTGTGTATGTAATATGCATGTGTGTATGTATGTATGTGTGTGTACAATCAAATATGTGTGTATGTATCTCTCTCTTTCTTTCATCTCTCTCTCTCTCTATCTCACTCTATATCAATTGAAAACAAAACAATCACTTACATCAATGTAATTGTTTGGAGCGTTGTCGTCAAAGTCCACTTAATGTTTTCCTTCATCGAATTCCAAAGAACTGATGCCAAAAATCTCTTGCAAAACAAAAGAAAAGAGAAATTCATAAACCCTAATCCTAAAACCCTAACCCTAAAACATGTATATGTGTGTATGTATATGTGATGTGTGTATGTGCATGTATGCATGTGTGTGTATACATATGTGAGTGTGTATATATATGTGTGTGTATGTATTATGCATGTGTGTATGTATGTATGTGTGTGTGTACATGCATATGTGTGTGTATGTATGTATGCATATGCATGTGTGTATGCACATATGTGTGTGTATACATATGTGAGTGTGTATGTAATATGCATGTGTTTATGTATGTATGTGTGTGTACATGCAAATATGTGTGTATGTATGTATGCATATGCATGTGTGTATGTATATGTGTGTATACATGTATGTATGTATATGAGTATGATAATGAATATGTGTGTGTATGTATATGCATGTGTATATCTAATATGCATGTGTGTATGTAATATGCATGTTTGTATGTAATATGCATGTATGTATGTATATGTATGTATGCATGTGAGTATGTAATATGTATGTGTATGTATATGCATGTGTGTATGTAATATGTATGTGAGTGTGTATGTAATATGCATGTCTCTCTCTCTCTCTCTCTCTCTCTCTCTCTCTCTCTCTCTCTCTCTCTTTCTCTCTCTCTCTCTCTTTATGTTTCTCAAGATCTTTCTCTTTCTTTCATCTCTCTCTCTATATCACTCTATATCAATCGAAAACAAAACATTCACTTACATCGATGTAATTGTTTGGAGCATTGTCCTCAAGGTCCACTTAATGATGCCCTTCGTCGAATTCCAAAGATTTGATTCCAAAAAGCTCCTACAAAGCAAAAGAGAAGAGAAATTAGAAAAGGGAAAACACAAAGAAAGAGAAATGGTGCTATAGTATGTGCAACTCCTACAACAATTTCAGATATAGAGAAACAGAGATGTAGAGAAAGAGAGAGAGAGAGAGAGAAAGAGAGAGAGAGAGAAAGAGAGAGAAAGAGTGAGAAAGAGAGAGACATGTGTACACAATAGGCGCAGAATGTAGTTCGCACGCGCAAACTTGACAGTAGCAAAGTTTGGTTCAAAATGCAAGCAAATGTCCAATTTTTGCTCTCGGGCCCGGTTAAAATGTTGCCTCGGTATAAGCGTCGGTATAAGCATCGATATATGCGTGGGTATAAGCATCGGTATAAGCCTCAGTAATTTATAGTAAAATATCGACGCCTATATCGGCGGTCATACCGGCGCCTGTATACCGGCGATTAAATGACCGTCGGTATTGCATTCGTGGTTTTTCAAGCATTTTCAATAGTCATAACGATGCCGGGGCCTGACCGTCGGTATGGGCAACGTCGGTATGCCCCTGATATGTTGTAGTGGTAGAGGACTCTTTGATCTTCAATTTTTCTTTCACAAGTTGCATTCATAATTAAGGTTGAATCCTCTTTCTAATCTAAAGCATAGTTTTAGTAGGTATTATTGTGGGATTGACTTTGGAAGCCTCTACCTACATTTCTTCCAAAGAAACCTTTACTACCTCTACCTTTGAAATTACCTCTCTGATTTCTATTACCCATTCCTCTTTAATTAAAGTTTTGACTATATCCATCACCAATCATATTATTATTCCAACATTCATGAGCTAAATGATTAGTCTTACCACAAATCTAGCAAGCTTTGACACCATCTTTATTGCTTCTGCCTCTTCCTCTTCCTTTTCCACCTCCTCTTCCTCTTAGGAAGTGAGCTCGATTAGTAGTGCCTTCATCTTCATTCAATTGTTGCTTGCCTTTGTTATTTTTCTTTGTGTCCTTCGAATACATTGCTTGACCTATACTTTTATGAACATCACCTTTGGCATCCTGCTCAAAGGCTATCATATGTCCTAGCAACTGATTCAAATGAGGAGTGAAATGATCTAGTGACACTTCAGTGGATAGAATGAAAGGCTTCCATTTCTCATATCCTCTCAAACCTGTGAGAATTTGTCTTACCAATTTTTCCTCTTCAATATCTTCATCAATTGCTCCTAATGCATCTTCAATGTCCTTCATCCTTGCTACATAATAAAAAATAGATTGAGAAGCCTTCTTCTTGAATGTGGTGAACTCTGCCAATAAAGATGCCTTTCTTGACTTTGTAATGTTTTGGAAATGCTCCTCCAAAGCATTCTATATGTCACTTGCACTTTCAAGTCCTCTAATGTGAGGTAGCAAGTAATCATTGACTTCCATGTAGATAGTGCTCCTTTCTTGAGCATCCTTCTTCATCCATGTCTTCAAATCTCGGAGATCTTCCCTAGTTGGAACACTAGGATCCCTTAATTCTGGTTTTTCTTCTTCACCTATGATGAATCCTATCAAATCTTTGCTCATGAGATGAGCTTCCATCCTCGTCGACCAAGAAGGATAGTTTTCTCCATCCAATTTCTCTATGTGAAGAGAATCTCCCATCCTTTCTTCACCTTTTCAATAAATGCTTCAAGCTTTGTGAATAATGAATGTACCTTTACTTTGAATGTATTTCCTTTTGGTATTCTTGATAGCTTCAGCCTCCCTCTCTAGTGTTCACTTAAAACGTTCGCCGTTTGAATCTTCAAGGATTGATTTTCTTATATTTGCAATAGTCGAGGTCCTCCTTTCTTTAAATTTGATGACTCTTGCTTTGATATCAGTGATGGAGAGTGTTAATCTCCAAAAGAAAACGTTATCCTTGATGTTAGAAGACCTCCATATCAATAAAAACTCAAAATCTCAACCAATTTTGGAAGAGCAATGGAAAATTATGAAGACTTGAGTTAACCGTGAAGAAACTGATTACTTAGAAATGTATGCTACACTTAATCCATTCATTGACTAACCAAATATGTAAAGTTTTCAATAAAAACCTTGTACAAGCTGTTGTCAGAAGCTTATACATCTTCTCCAAGTTGAAAGTTCTCAAATGACTCAATAAATCTTGAGATTTTCTCCGAACCATGTACCTATGTCTAAAACTGCTCTTCTGTGTAGTCGATTTTGACACCTACAACTTCTAATACATGGTTCTCCCAAACTAGAACACGCTTATTTAAATGCTTCTAGCCACAAAAAGCGTACCTTTGAGATTTAAGAATGAGACCTTACATGCTCAAAAATTTACACTGTGGAGGGAGATCTGATCAAAACATTGAGCACCAAGATTGAACATGTTCCTCCTTCACTTCTTCACATTTACACATGTAAATGTTCCTGTCTTCAATTCTCTCACCCTGATTACATTTAGAATCTCACACTTGACCATAGATGCACTAACTATGTAGTTAGACATCTACAAAAGGATTTATTAAATGATCAAGCACAAAAAGAGAGATGGAGAAAAGATCACGATTTACATTTTAGAAGTTTTCTTCTATTCTCTTGAAAACAACTGATTTGATGAGTTTCATTCATTCATCACTTACATTCTTCTTTTAGGCATTTATACTTGATCTATTTCTCTCTTATCTATATGTCCCAACTCTATACTTGTATATATAGGCATATATATACAAACACATCACCATTATAAAGGTATACGTGAACTAATTGTAAGCTTAATGTACATGTATATACAAGTCTTTATCTTTTGACCATGTACTAAGCTTCAAGCCTCACAATTTGATCTTTGCTTTATTATTTGACTTCAATCCTTTTTCCAAATCATCAATTGTTGATTGTCGTGCACCAACAAGTCTGACACATTTAATATAACATCTTTAAATAAAATTAGGTTATTCCTCTTATTAATGGAGTCTTTTGCATGTCTTCAAGCCTTTGAGTGTTGATCTTCTCACACCTATTCTACAAGAAATCAAAATCTTCAATCTTTTCTAGTGCTGAAAATGTCCTTCTCCCTATTTTCTTTACCAATATCAAGAGTAAAAATTCTTCCCTCGTTAAATATTACTATAAGATCTGAACTCGTTATTGGATTTTTTTACGATGCATTATTTGTTTCATAGTTAAAGTTCTTATCCCCTTACATCCACCTTTCATCTGATTCTTGCATTGTGACTACCTCCAAGTTTGAAATCTCTCATTCCTTGAATCATATGATCTCTCTTATCATTGCTCTCCACATATCCTCTTTTCTTGGGTGCATCAATATTGTGAAGAAATTTTATATTTCGTCACATGTGGTTAGTTCAATCACTATCTATATACCATACTTCATCATGTGTGTTAGCTTCGTTACTATGTCTCATGGTTAGTGGCTATTCATTTTCGGTTGTATTGCACAATGTATCATAGTTACCTTGGATGGTGGAAGTTTCTAACACCCTAATGAACTTATGGAAAACGGTTATCCTAAACTAGGCCCACATAGGATGCTATATGCTCACTATTCTAGATTTTTCTCTTCAAATATTCATAGAAATAAATTAAAGCTTTATGGACTTAAGCTAGGCTTTAAGACCTATCCAAAAACCTTTGAATCAAATAAAGTGAATGTTATAGCTTTGAGAACCATCCATTTAAACACATTCCATGTCTCTACCTATTTTTAGAGATATAGGTATACAAACTTTGTAACTTCTCACAAGTTACTCAATAGAAGAAATTAGGAACTTGGCATGATTTGGGGCACCAAGAAAACAAATGATTCTTGGATTGAACATTAATGTTTACAATGAGAGGAGAAACAATGCTAGATAGTTTCATACAAGCATAATTCTGAAAAACTAATTACACCTCTAGATAGAGAGCAACACAACCATATGAAAATGAGATACTAAATCAAGGGTGCTACTTGCTAGAGTTTCTTACTCTACTAAACTAAGAGGTAAATCATGGAATGCATACAAAACAAAATAAAGGAAAATTGATGCCTAAAAACAAGTTTTATTTTTCTTATAATCTTGCTAACCATCCAACAATCAATGTTTGTGCACTTTTTGATGGGTAGTTGAAATGATTTAAATCCAATAGATTTTGGTGGAGCTCAAAAAATGATTCCATGACTTGGGGTCATCCTTTTTTATTTGTTCAATAATACGTACCTTTTTATGTTTGAGATGATTTCAAACACTCTGCCTTAAGTCTAAATGCATATATGATTCATTTCAATGCATGCCTTGAAGTGTTGTAAGTCCACTCCATCCAATGCCTTAGTAAAGATATTTGAATATTGGTCCTTTACACTGACATGCTCCAATTGTACATCCTTTGAGATGCTATTATCTCTAATAAGTGTGTAATGCACTTTTATATGCTTGGACCTTGTAGTGAAGACCAGGTTTTGAGCCAGGCATATGATACTTGTGTTTCACAAAAAATATTTACTTGCTTAACCTACACATCCAAATCAATATAAAACTTCTTGATCCACATAAGCTCACATGAGAGTTTTTCTAAGCCTCTATACTCAACTTTAGCTGAGGAGAGAGTGAGTGTTGGTTTTTCTTTGAAATCCATGAGATGCTCTTCCTCCCTTGCATGATCGAATATTGACTATTGCTCCTCGTCGCATCCATACACTTATCTATGAGTTGTAAATATTAATTTCTCCTTACATTTTCTTCTTACTATATCCATGGTGTCTTGGAAAATCCCTTCATTTTTTCTAAAGTTGAAACAAGTTTGAGTTTCATTCTTTGGTTATTCTTTGAGAGAAGCTTGTTGGATTGAAGTGGAGTCTTTCTTTGACTAGCTACTATGTGCATTCAACTAGTTCATCTCATAGATATTGTTTATAAGAGTGTGGGCATTTGTTTAGAGTGTGATTCGTATTCTTCGAAATCGCATTAAGTCTAGTATAGGTATACAAATACTCATGGAAGTGTTTGCACATATTTAGAGAAAGATCAAATTTTGTTTTGAGAGAACCAAAAATGTGTACCTATGGAGGTCATTCAAACTTCATCCTTGCATAACGGTTGAAATAACTTCCTCAATTTTTGTATTAGAGAATATTGGAATCACGAAGAAACCCAATTCAAGAAAATAAAAACCACTTCAAGCTGGTGATTGAAGATTTGCTTCAACAAAAGCTTGTTGGAGTTAATGCACATGAAGGGAAAGCTATTGTAATCAAGGTTCCAAGTATGCAAGGTTTCCATCTATGAAAAGCTTTGGATTAAGGTAATTTTAGAGCCACTTTGGATCATTGGCCTCACACTATATCAAGTAGAAAAGAGCATAGATGGGAGACTTCAACACTCAAATTAAAATGCTAAACAAGGGGAAGTATCTCCCATCAAAGTTTAGAGGGTCCTCAACTCAATTATGGCCAAGGGCCAATGAGGATTGTTTAGTCAAAGTAAAGCAATAGCTACTAAATTATTGAAATGTATTTTTGTTGGGTGCAATTCTCAAATCAAAGGCTATCATCTGTATCATCCATAAACTAAACAAATTTTGTTTAGGAGTGATGTTTTTTTTGTGGAAGATGCAATTTAGCCATTACTTTCATATACCAAAGAGACTTCAATTAGCTCTAAAGATGTGAATGACACCTGGGTGTCTCTTTTTTATAGGTGAAAAGTGAAGTATGCGTCCAAACAAGGAGATTTCTTAGCCTTTATGGGTTCCACATGATGATGCATTTCATTCCATTTCTCATTTAGATTTACAAGATACACTGATTAATGAGAGGGATTATATATAGGAGGCACAAACTATCCCTAAATGGTTGGTGCAAACTTTGAGAAATAGCAAATTAGATGCACTTCTACCATATCAAACTCGTTCAGGCTCTCATATTGCTTTGTTTCCATGAGATTGCTATGCTATGGCTGCCTCTAATCTTTATGATTAGAATGATCCTCTTTCTTCTACTAGAGCACAAAATTTAAAAAATTGGATGGCGGATTTGAAATTAGAATATGATGTTATTATAAAGAATTGTACCTAGTCTTTATGTGAGTTTCTCACAAGAAAAAAGGCCATTGGCACTAAATGGATATACAAGCTGAAGCATAAGCCTTATGTAATAGTTGATAGGCATTAGGCTAGGCTTATTGAAAAAGGTTATGCCCAAGAGAGGGGCATTGATTTGTATGAGACTTTTGCACCGACATGGTGAATGGGGAACGTTTGCAACATTTATGCACTTGAAGCTTCTCTTGGTTGGAATGTACATCCGTTAAAAATTAAAATTGCATTTCTAAATGATGACTTAAATGAAGAAGTGTAGGTTGAAAAAGGCATTATATGGTTTGAAGCACGCATCAAATGCTTGTTGACATATAAAGCTCAACAAGTGATGATCCAAGATGACACGTATCACTTTTTCATTTCTATGAAATGTGTAGTTACACTGATATATGTTAGGGATACTTCATTGAGCTTTACTAGATTTATGTACCGAGCGTGATGGCACATTGTTTTCTTGCCAGCTCACTCATTTGCAGACATTCAAATTTCACCTTATGTAATGTTCTTTATATATTGCACTTGTTGTATTGTGACTTTTAGGTCACTCTTGTACATTCCTTTTATGTAATAGAATAAGAAGAAGAAGAAGATCATTCTTCCTTGTGCCAATCTCTATGTGTCCTTCTCTTTGATTGTAAGAATGTGTGTGTGTGAGCTCTCTTCCTTCTGGCCTTCCTCGTGATATGGTATCAGAGCTAGTGTGGCTATGGAGAGCTCTTGGAGAAGGTAGACAATCAAGAGTACATGATAAGGAGTGGAGAAAGTGGGACTAAAAAATGACTTGAGATTGCTATGAAAACTGGGTCAATTCACAAACGACCTTAGGCTTCTATTTTGGAGCCATCTCAACCTCTGTTTTGAGACTACAAGGTGGGGCCCATAGAAACATCACATGAGTTTGCAAAACTATAACTTGCACCCTATTTAGCAACATTCACATATTCAAGATCTAGAATTTCAAGTGATTCCATGTACTATTGATACACGAAAACTATGTTTTTCTGAGATCAAATTGTCACCTCATAGTGTGATAGTGTTCAAGTAGAAGTGTTGCTTGTAGTGTTTTGCAATGTTGTGAATTGTTGCAAAAATGGCAAACATAGATGGAATGAGTCAACTTATGAGCGATAAGGTGGACAAGAACAACTTCGATGCTTAGAGATTGAGGATCAAAAATTTCCTCATGGGAAAAGGATATTGGAAGTACATCAAAGAAGAGAATGAAAATGCTCCACACTAACCAGAGAGGAATCAGACTGCAAACCAGTTAAGACCATATGAAGAATGGAATCAACAAGCACAAAAGGTAATGTATTGGCTGTTTGTTAGTATACAAGATAGCATGATCAAGCACATATAGAATGTCAAAATCCAAAAGAGGCTTGGAACAGTTTAGTCACATTGTATGAGACCAATACAAAGGCATGGAAATTGGAATTAAAGAACGAGCTACATACATTGGAGAAAAAGGGCATGTCATTAAGTGGCTACACTTTGAAAATCAAAAGCATATGTGAGTCACTTGCATCTATTGGCACGAATGTAAATGATGATGATAAGGTTGAAGTGTGCCTTTGTTGGAGTTAGATGTCTGCGGAAGCATGCAAACAACACAAGGAACAAGGAGAAGCTTGGAGCACAACACATAATATTGAATGTATTACCACTAGAATGTACAAATATAAGTACCCTATTAGAGCAATATGCATATATACAAGTCGTGAAAGAAACCTCCTAAAGAGGGAAAAAGTGCCTCCGGTGGTCCTAGTGTGTACACACACATCACTACCTAAATATATCAACAAATCCCCTTGGGAGTGATGCAGTGAGCAAGGACCTGGCACTCATTAATAAGGAATTCCCAAGCTATGTGGAATCAATCCACAAAAGGAAGTACACTTAAATCTTTGCAAAAAGCTTCAAACTTCTCCCTAGATAGAGCCTTTATGAAAAGGTCTACAATGTTCTCCTATGTGGGCACATATGCCAAGCTGATCTCTCGAGTAGAGAACCTCTCCCTGACATAATGATAATGCAGCTCAATGTGCTTAGTGCAAGCATGGAACACAAGGTTCCCCGCAACTTCTAATGCACTCTGACTGTCAATCAAGATGGTGGTGGTAGAAGACTAACCAACACCCAAATCAGCCATAAGGCATCTAAGCCACTCACACTCAACAATCGCTGTGAAAGCTTCCCTGTACCCAACGTCACAGCTAGAAGTGACCATAGTAGGCTGCTTCTTGCTCAACCAAGACATACATGAGATACCAATCATAAAGCAAAAGCCACTAGTGGACACATGAGTGTCATAACAAGAAGCCTAGTCACTATGAAGAAAAGCATGCAAATCTAGCGGTAGTGATCCCCCCTTGGGATAAAACAATCCAACTAGCATGGTACCACTCTAGTAGTAAAAGATGCACTTAACCACATGCCAATGCTTGACACATGGGCAACGCATAAGCCTGCTCATCTGTAAGACAACAAATTGAATATCTGGCTAACTAATTCATAAGTAAATCAATAATCCAACAGCTTGCTCATAGAGAACAACATCAAATGCATCTCTAGCATCATGAAGAATCAATCATAAACCTGTCTCCATAGGAGTGGCAATAGGTTTATAGACCTCAAGGCCAAAATGCTACAATAACATGTCAATATATTTTGTTTGACACAAAGCTACGTTGCCATCAACTTGCATAAACTGAATGCCCAAAGTATGATGCAAGTGCCCCAAATTCAACATCTCAAATGAGGCTTAGAATCAATAATATGCTTCTCAATAGGACCAGTGAGCAGCATGTCATCAACATAGACCACAGTGATCAGAAGCACATCATTTTCATGCTTAATGTATAAGGTGAATTTAGTTGAAATGTTCTCAAAACCATGTGCAATTAGATAGGCATGTATCTTTTCATACCAAGCACGGGGTGCTTGTTTGAAACCATATAAAGCCTTTCTCAACCTGCACACCTGGTTTTCATGCCCTTTATGCACAAAGCCATAGGGCTGAAAAACATACACTTCTTTATGTAAGCCACTATTAGAAAATGCAATTTTAAGGTTCAACTGATGTACATTCCAACCGTGATGAGCTGCAAGTGCATAGATGCTACGAAAAATATTCATTCGGCATGTAGGTGCAAAGGTCTCATCTAAATCAATGCCTCTTTCTTGCACATAGCCCTTTGCAACAAGCCTAGCCTTATACCTATCAACTGTTCCATCATGCTTATGCTTCAGCTTGTATACCCAATTAGTGCCAATGCCCTTCTTGCTAGGAGGCAAGTCACATAAAGACCAAGTATCATTTTTTATGATAACATCATATTCTGATTTCATAGCAGCCATCCAATTTCCAAAATTTTGTGCTTCACCAAGAGACTAGATGCAGCCACGACATAGAAATCTAATGCAAAAGAGCAACTATGAGAGCCTAAACGAGCAGGGTACACTAGAGGTGCATCTAATTTGTTGTCACGCAAGGTTTGCTCCAACCTTTTTGGCATAGTTTTTTCCTCTTCAATATCAACTCTCTCATCAAGAAGTGCATCATGTAAATCTGCATCAGAAATGGAATGATGCGCATCATCACATGAAACCTAAAAAGGCTGGGAAGTTACCTCATTAGGACCAACGCTAGACTATCCTTGACAATATTTATATAAATTTCCATTTATAACTAAGTAAGCTTTGAACTTCAAGAGTAATCACCTCTTCTCTACTACTGTTGTGATTTTTGGAAATTTTCCAAAAGTAAGGAATCACAAAATTCCATCATACCAATGAGTTTAGTTCTTTCTAGTAAGCTTTGAATTTCAACAGTAATCACCTCTTCTCTACTAGTGTTGTGATTTTTGGAATTTTCCAAAAGTGAGGAATCACAAAATTCCATCATACCAATGAGTTTAGTTCTTACTAGAAAGAGACTACTATCCATTGGTTCATCCTTAATACATGTTGCCTTTCCACCCATGGTGGTCCTTGACACATGATCTGCCATGTAGTGCTCTTTTTCAGGCTTAATATGAATCTCAAATTCGAATTCTTGAGATAGCAGTAACCATTGCGAAACCCTTCGAGCTACTCTAGGATTATTAATTAAGTACTTCAAAAGATGGTGATAAGATATGACAATAAAATGCATACCTAGGAGATACTTCCAAAACTTTTGAAGAGTGTACATGATAGCCAAACCTTCCCTTTTCATAGTGCTATAGTTTCTTTCTGCTTTGGTAAGCAATCTGCTAGCACAGGCAATAGGTTGGTCTACCTTGTGTGATGATGGCTAAGCCAAGACTGATCAAACTGCATGAACACTTTCATCTTTATGCACATGGAACTCTAATGAATGGCTATGAATGGTTAGGAGTGAATTAGTACATAGCCTCAACTTTTGTTCATAAAAATACTTTCTCAGCTTGAGGATTCCAGGAGAAATGAGTCTCTTACTAGTAAGCCTTGACAAATACTTAACTATTTATGAGTACATTTGTATAAATATTCTATGGTATCCTCCACGGCCTAAAACGTTATGCACTTCCTTTGGAGTTTGTGGAATATTCATGGAAAGGATAGTAGTTGCCTTTGCCCGATCAATAGTTATCCCTTCGATTGATTACTATGTGACCAAGGAGACTGCCTTTAGTGACAAAAAAATGATATTTAGTAGAATTCAACTTCAAACATTTTCTGAGACACTACTTAAAGATTTCCTTCAGATTTTCCAAGTGATTATGAAAATCATGCAGTACTACTCTTCTATTTGTGCCTCAAAACACCTCTTCTATATGTGCCTCAAAAGACTAAATAGTCATCCATGAAAATGCACAAAAAGGTTGGTAACCATTTTCCCAATATCAAATACATTTTTCTATTAAAGGAAGCTCGTGCATTTTTCAAACCAAAAGCCATGCATGTGTAAACATAAGTGCCCCATAGAGTAACAGAGGCTATTTTGTCTCTATCAACATGATGAATTAGTATTTGGTTGTAGCCACCAAAACCATTAGAGAATTCTTCAAAGTTTGTCCAAATACTTCTTCTAGTACCTGCTCTATGAAAGGTTGAGGAAAACCGTCTTGAATAGTCCCCTTATTTAAAGCACAAAAATAAATGCATAGTCTTTTTTTCCACTATTTTTCTTTTTCACTATAAGCATAGATGAAAGCCAAATTGAATGTTCTACAGGAACAATAATACTTGCGATGGAATTTAACCCCTCATATTTGCACACTAGACATGAAATAAACTCAATACCTAGGATCCTTCCTACACCTTTTCTAATACCTTACAACAAAACTTCTATTCAATTGCCTAGAAGATTCTAGAAGGGGTGTGGCTTGATAGCTCCTTCTTACTCCTCCTTTGTGGATGTAATGTCATCCTTTGTGTTTTTCTTAGCTTCGACCACTGCATTTAGCTCTTTGAGCCTTGGATGAATCTCTCCTTGAGCCTCCTTGAGTATATGTCTCTTGTTCTTCAATGAGCTACAAGACTTCCATGCATTTGGTGTCTTTTCACCTCATTTGATAGCTTTTGGATGCCTATCCTGACTTTTCCACTACCATGGGATTGCTTTGCCTAACCTTGCCTTAGCTTTAGACCACCCTAAGTGATCTAAGCCATGACTTTTTTCCACATTAAGGTCTTTTGAACACTTATCCACCTAAAGCATACTTCACATTTTTAACACTCCCCCTCAAGTTTAAGGTGGTAGTGTCCATATCAACTAGGCTCATAGCCCTTGAAAACTTTGTTAACTTGGTCAAATCCAAGATTTTGGTGATGATATCTCCAACTTGGTCCTTTGTACCTACAAAATGAGCATTAATGGAGCTAATTGCAAACATTTCCCTTACATAATGAGAATGCACCTCAATGTACTTGCTCCTTGCATGATACATGAGATTGTTAGCAAGATATAGGCTTGACATGTTAGCTCCATAAACTCGGATTGATCTAAGTTGTATACCAAGATATTTGAAGAGCTTCTTATGCCACATTGCTTCACATGTAGTAGGGTGAAAGCTCTATATTCAGCCTCTAATTCAACTCAATGCAACTATGGGTTTATTTTTTATAATCCATGAAATTGTTTTTGTACCTAGCATGAAAACATAGCCAAAAGTTGACCTTCTATCATCAACACTACGTGTCCAATCTACATCACTCCATGCTCTTAGTTGAAGTTCCTCATCATACCTATATAGTAACCCATAATTAGTTGTACCCTTCAGATACCTTAACACTCTCTTTGCATGATTGAGATGTGTATCTGTGGCTGCATGCATGAAATGAGATAGAACTCCAAGTATGTTGCTCAAGTTAGGCCTTGTGAGTGTAGCATAGATGAAAGATCCCACAATGCTCATGTATAGTGTAGGGTCTTCTAGCTTCGTACCATCTTCCTTGCTTAACTTGACATTTGAATCCTTAGCTTGAGCTTTTGGTTTGCAATCTCTTATGCCAAACCTAAAACTCACATCTAGAAGATACTTCTTTTGAGAAGGATAGATACCTTCCTTCCCATAGATTACCTCAATGCCAAGAAAGTACTTTAGCATGCCAAAATCTGAGATTTTTATGTCTCTTCCAAACTTCTCTTTGATGATCCTAGTTTGTGCATCATCATCACTTGGAAAAAAGAGATCATCTACATATATACATATCAAACATATCTTTCCATTTGTTTTCTTCATATACAAGGATGGATATGCATCACTTGGAGAGAAACCACATCTCTTAAAGAGGTCCACTAGCATCTCATTCCAAGCCCTTGCGGCTTGCTATAGGCCATATAGGGCCTTCTTTAACCCGTAAACATAGGTAGGATGTTGTGGCTCTAGATAACCTTGAGGTTATTCCATGAGCACCTCTTCTTGTAACTCACCATTCAAGAAAGCATTCTTTATGTCCTTCTAAGAGATAGGCCACCTCCATGCTACACATAGGGCTATGAGAGCTCTAATGGTAGACTTGTTTGACACAAGGCTAAAAGTTTCCTCATAATCCACCCCATGTGTCTGTGTGAAGCCGTTGTCTACTAGTCTAGCGTGGTACCTTCCCGAGCTACCATCTGCATTCCTGTTAGTCTTGGACACCTACCTATTTTGGAATATCGTCATGCCTTCTTTCTTTGGTACTAGTTCTCAAGTTTTGTTCTCCTTAAGAGCTTTGAACTCTTTGTAAATATCCTCACTCCACTCTAGTTTGGTCTTGGCCTCCTCATAAGAATCTCACTCTTGATCTACAATGACATTCATCATGTATGCATAGTGCTTTGCCATGAAAGAACCATATGTATACGTTTGTCAGGGTGCTTTCTTCCTTATAGACCTCCTCTCTTGACCTTTCAGATATTGCTTCTTGAGTGAATTGAGATTTACATTAGGAGTAATGAAATCTTCAAGATCTTCCTATTCTAACTCCTCTTGAGCTTCCCTCGTGTCATAGTCTATCTCTTGCAGCCTTCCATACTTTGAAGTAGGGGATGCTCTTTCATACTCATAAGTGTTAAAGTGATCATATGAGTGTACCTTAGATGTAGAAGCCTCTAGTCAACTAAATGTGATTGACTCTTGAGGTTCAATCTAGACATCAAAGTCTTCATACTCCTCTTAATTCTCTTCATCCAACTTTTCCTTGCCCTTATCTCCATACCATGACCTTGGCTCATCAAACACAACATCTCTTCTCACATATAGCTTCTTTGAGAAAGTTTTTCCTTTCTGCTCATTTTAGTAGCCAATGAACACACATTTATCACTCTTGGGCTCTAAATTTGTTCTCACTTCACTATGAACATGAACAAAGCATACACATCCAAATACCTTGAGGGGTTCGGTGGTTGCTTTCTTGCCATAATATACTTTGTAAGGAGTCAATTTGTGCACGCCACCTCTTGGAACCCTCTTTATCAAGTAACAAGCTGTATTCATAGTTGGAGCCGAATAAGAGAATGGTAACATACCTTCATTTATGAGATACCTAGCTATCTCAACCGAATTAATATTCTTCCTCTCTATAACACCATTTTGTTTAGGGGTGTACCTGCATGCAAAGTGCGTCTTTATGCCATTTTCTTGCAAATACTTTGTGAATTCCTTGGAGAAATACTTTCCCCCTCCATCTGAACTTAGTGTCTTGATGTGTGCATCAAATTCTTTCTTCACAAGTGACCTAAACTTTTGAAAACATGAAAACAATGATATTCTTTCCTTGATAATATATAGCCATGCCTTTCTTGAGTGGTCATCAATGAAAGTGACAAATTACCTAGCTCTTCCCAATGAAGCCTCTCTGCTAGAGGCCAATACATTTGAGTGTATAAGCTCCAAGAGCTTAGAGGATCTGTGCTCACTCTTGGGTAATGGCTTCCTTGCTTGCTTACCTAGCTGACAAGCATCATAAAACTCATGTTCATCTTGTCCTTCAAGATTCGGTACTCCCTGCATTAAACCTAATTTTCACATGAGTTTTAACTTGGGAATATTGATATGTCCTATCGTCTTGTGCCAAAGATCAAGCTCTGCACTCCTTTTGCTGCTAATCTTATGATATGAGGATCTTATGAAATGAATCTAACAAGTTAGGGGGGTCATCCTGACTTCTCAGGATCTAGAAGGTGTATAGACAAAATCTCCCTCCTTACTTCATATCTCAAACTTTAATGAACAAGACTTGTTGAGATTTGATATATAGGTACTAAAGATGCCAATCTAGCTGCCCTAAGCTAAAGTATAGAAAAAGAATGAGTCATGCAGAAAAATTGATTCCACAAGATCACTCTGATTATGAAGATGCAATAGTGAGGAGCAAAAAAAAATGTACTAGAAGAAATGTATCAATATTTGAATGCTAATGAATGTATGATACAGGGTAAGTTATTGGATTACTTATGATCTCAACAAATGGTCATTGAAATAGCTCAATGTCTCTCAGAATAGCTCTCCTATCGTGTGAGTAAAACTATGTGTATATATACACATGTCTTAAGTTTTGATTTTGAATTTTCCTTCACCTAAAAATGATCTTATAATTTAGGGATGTTTTGAATTGATCCTTCTTGCGTGAGTTGTGGGTTTAGTTCCTTTACATCATGAGATTCCTTATTCTCTATGCTTTTACAGGTATCCAAAGTAAATATGCTCAAAATGAAAAGCATGGGTTCACATGTGGTTTTCCTTTGTAAGGTAATAAGAGAATGTGTAGTTCTTAATAATTAGCCAAGCACTTAGGCTTGCTAATTGCATCGAGAATAACTTCATAGAGGCTTAATATACTTCTTAAGCTTCCACAATATGTACTTAGACCTCCTTATTACTTTGGACCATCAATCTCAAGCTTCTAAATCAAAATTGATGAGTTGTGACTTTAAAATCCTAGCACCAACAATGCCGATAAATGAGAAATCATGAATTGTGCTTTACTTTTCAAACACCTTCATACCAATACACATGTACTCAAACATCCACTAAAGGCATGTGATTTTAATATCTTTTGTCAGATTTTGATAACTTTGGAACTGAAAATGTTCCAAAATTTCAATCTTATAAAATTGACATTTCCAAAATCTATATGAAAAATATAAAATTGAGTAAAACTTGCATACAAAAGATAAAAATTTAAACTTTTATTCGAATAAAGATTTTGGATAGTGAATTGAATATGTTACAGAACATGATTTCATCATGGGTATTGTTTTGGAGAATTTGTGTAAGCAGCAAACATATTGTAGATTTTCAAATCAACCCACATCTTTCTTCATTTGTGCTTACACCACCTCATTAGAGGCATTTGTTTTTATCTAAGACTATTGAGAAATCTCTTCTTCTTCTTCTGTAGCAAGAAGAGCTTGATCATCGTCAAAGTACATACCAAGTTCTACAAGATTAAGCATAGACCATCTTGTTTGCCGATGATTGGCTATCTCACATAGATCTAAAATTTCTTTCTTTATAGTATTGAATGTTTCTTTCTTGAAATGACATGTTCTTTTTTAAGGGAAAAAACAAGGATATTAACTTCATCAATTTTAATAATGGATGCACGCCAAATATTCTTTTTCCATTCTAAACCTATTCCTTTGGTGTCACATAGCATTTCTAAAATGTACTTTCCTCTAAATGCATTACTACATCTAGTATAATACCAATGGAATATCAAAGCACCATAGGTGTCTTGATCAATATCCTTAATGAAATCTAAAACTTCCACAATCCACAATGGCTTGGCATATTCATCATTCTCATTTAAGATTGTAGTTAGTGTTTCAACATTTATCTCTTTTGAATACTATCCTCGCATGCTTCAACCACGTTTTTATCCTTGGACCTATGTAAATATTTGTTTCTCATGGATGTAGAAAATTTGAAGTGTATCTTCATTACTTGCTTGTTCCGCATTCATTGATATTTTTGGTGCTAAAATCCCATGTGAATGGAAACCTCAATTGGCCAATGTCCTCTAATTTTATTCTTTATAATCACTTCTTGATGGTTAAAAAATCCTCCCACCAAAATACATCTTGATTACCAATATATATTTTTGAACACTTAATATATGTTTTCTTTTCAATAAGTACATGCATCCACCTTTTACTTTGCTCAACCACATTTCCACATCTTTCCATATTTTTTTAATCTTAATATGGTCATTTTTATACACCATAAAGAATCAAACTTGGAACATGCAATAAAAATGTGCATCCATGTTTGGGATCACACCCATGAGAAGAAGAATACTACTTTGCAAATAAAAGAGTTATGTCATCGGGCCACCACATCAAGAATACATGGTTGAAAATAATATTGTGCAACGGATCCAAAACTTGATTATTGTTCTCCACACTTGTTGAGTGAAATTGCTTGAAGTTATAAATCTGTGTAAGATGTTCAACTTTAGGTTTTCTAGTATATGCTTTAGAAATCAACACAAATAAAAGTGGAAGTGTAAAACCATTATGGCATGCCAATCTCTAAGAGAATGTATTGAACATTTCATCAATCAGCTCATGAGTGTGCCCAACTATGACAAAAATATCCTAACAAATTTTAAACACTTTTATATCAAAAAGCACACATAAATATCCAAATATTGTAGAATTTGTATTCCCTCTTGCAGTAATATCAAGCTACAAATATAGAGTTGGTGGCAAATGACCCTCCCCTAGTTGTAAAACTTTATGAAGCACAATGATAGTAAGGTTTAGATCATTATAGACATTGGATATGTGAATAAAACCTTCCACCTTACATTTCCATTGTATACCAAAGCACCAACCAAATGCATTTGCATAAGGACTTCACCTCCCATATCCTTAGGAATGCGAGAAAAATGGGACATCCATGTCTTCTCTTGATCCATAACACCAACTAAAAAACACATAGAACACTCAATTTTATACTAATTTACTTCGATGATTAATTTTTTCCTTTCTTTCTAAGGCTTGAATTTCACGATGGCTCTTGAGAAGACTTTTAAAATTATATTTCTTTTAGTATTGGTGTTGCCCCTTTTCCATGTTGGCAAAGAGGCACAAAATGAGCATTCACCCGACCTAACTTTATGATGTACACTCATGTTGTTAAACTCTTCTTTTATAATCAAGTCAGACGTGGATATTGCACATAATTATCATTTTTAATTTCCATCTCTTATCTATAGACTTGAAATACTTCTTGACTTGTAGAGTTATCTAAGAAGTGTAACCTTTTAGTTATAGGCATAACTTTAGAATGCACACTAAAATAGGTCATCATCCAACTCATTGCATGAGGACCAATGGATGTTTTGGTCATAAATCCAAAACATGTATAGAATATTAGTTCTATATTTGTAATCATTTGTAGAATCTTATGTATTTTGGAGCTCCGTAGGCTCATCGAAATTTTAAATGCATGCCTAAAACATCGAATCCCTTAACTAAAATAATATCGTAGGGAAACGTATGTTAGTGTCTTATTATCCTCAATCACTTGCATGTGAGCACCAAGGTATATGTCTTGCCTCTTTTTGGCGCACTTAAAAAGCCTAAAAACTCTGCCTTAACTCATGGACTAGGCTCATCAATTATCTTACATAGGTATGGCCATGTGGACACATGGTTGTAAAAAATTCCAAGAGTAAAGCTCATATACTTCTGTTGGTCATTTGAAAGAACTAAAACTAAAAGTATTCCATGAATTTGTTAGCTCGGAGTCAAATTAAATCATCCCTAAGCTCTATGATAACTTCTTATTCATGCGATAGCTTCATGCAATAGTATTCCTCCATATGTCCCTTGTAGCTTATGTCCAATATCAATACATGTTATGATTAATAGATCTTGATTAGTCACTCTCTATGCGCTACTACATTACCTTGAGGTACACAGTGAGCTTGGCTTATCTATTTGTCTATGTGCAAGTATCTATTTCTAAACATTTTACTTGCAACAGTTACATAAGAGTTTATTTATCTATGTATTTTAATGACACTGGATCAATAGATCTCGAGTTATGAATGTTTGAAGGGGACTCTATCTATAGCCCATCTTATTTCTAAAAAGTTGGGGTTACCCCTAGACTTGCTAAACCAATTTTTCTATGGGTAAATTCTCAAAATAACTTGATTTAGTAAGCTATACACTTCCGTTATATGTGTGTAAAACCTCTATGGTAAATTCATACCATATTGTGAGCTCTCAATATTTTTCGGTGACCTTCACTTCCCAAAACAGAAGGCTTCTTAAAATCTTGCGAAGTGCAAGTCATCTCAATTGATGCAATCATATGGCAATGATGCTCCAAAGAACTTGGTGTCTTTTTATACATATCAATTTTTGGCTTCTTCCTCTTTGATGCACATGTCTCCTTATAACAGAGTTGATCACCACCAAAACAAGTGTGTGATACAGCAAATTTAGAAAAATCCAATTCTCCGCAAAACTTTCACAAAAAAGCATGCATATATACAAGCAAGGGGAAGAAACCTCCTTAAGAGGAAAACATGCCTCAATCATCCTAAGTGTGTTCACACACATCAATACCATTATATATCACCAGATTATGTACGTGATCTAAAACTTTATTTGCCATTTTTGGAGTCACACAATTATTTCATACTTCGTACTCGAGTGTGTATATATATATTTATGTTTCTATGATATTATATGTATGTATATGTGTGTACATGTGCCTATGATTTTGATTCAAGAGTTATATGATTATGTGGCTCATAGCATTGGTTCTTACTCCACAATAGCACTTGTGTGTGTGTGTGTGTAATAAAGTATGTGTGTGTATATGTATGTGATGTTGAAATTATTGTAATCATATGTGTATGTGTGTGTGTATATGTGTCTATGATTTTGATTCAAAAGTTATTATGCTTGTGTGAAAAATACCATTGACTCTCATTCCATAGTAACTCTTGTGTGTGTCTATGTGCGTGTGTATGTGTGTATATGTATGTAATTTAGAAAATATTGTGATTTTTGAGCTCATACCATTCAATCTTACTTCACAATAGCTCTATATATATGCATTTATGTGTATGTGTTAGTATTCAGATTCGTATGTTTATATATGTATTTGTGTCTATTAAAGTGATTTAAAACCCATTATGATTTAAAACCTATTGTGAATTTCTAAGATTTAGCATTGATTCTTACTTCAAACGTAAATGTGTTTGTGTGATTTTGATTGAAAACTAATATGATTTTCTAACTAGTAGCATTGATTATTACTTTGCAATAGAATGCGTATAACTCTATTTATTCGTGGATAATAGTACGTATATGTGTATGTTTGTATGTATGTGTATGAATGTGATCTAGAAAGTGATCCGTGTCTAACTCATAGCATTGATTCTTATTTGACAATAGTATATGTAGGTCTATGTTATATATATGACCCACAAACTATCATGGTTTTCTTACTCATGGCATTGATTCTTTCTTCAAAATACGGTGTGTATATGTGTATAAAAGTATTTGAAATTACACGTCTATGTATGCATCTATTATTGTGATTCTCGAAACTATCATGACTATCGAAATCTTAAAATTGATTCTTACTTCACAATAGTATGTGTGTATGTGTATGTATGTGATTGAAACTAATTTGATTGTCTGACTCAAACCATTGGTTCTTAATTCAAAATAGAATTTGTATATATGTGTTTATAATTTTGTAGTAGTATGCATATGTATACGTGTATGTATGTTAATTTCTCTCTCATTGTGATTTAAAACTACTTTGATTGTCTAACTTATAGCATTGCAAAAGTGTCATATTAACCTACATTTATGAGATATTGTTTTGGAGTAAACATTTCCTACAAATATTTTACATAGATAGAGTTTAATCTATGGAGATGCTAAATATTTAATAATCAATACATGTTTTTCTATAAGTTTACTTTTGTCACATTTTTGAAATCACAATCTATCCTCAATTGCAAGCTTCCGATCAATAAAAAATATTGCAAGAGAGAAAAAAAAAACTTGCACAAGATAATGGAGAATTGAATGTAGAAGAGTAGAAAAGATATAACTCAGAGAAAGTGAAATTTTGATATTATAGATTTGAATGAACCGATACAATAGCTTTGGCAAATAGTGTCTTTGTTGGTGCAATTCAAGCCTTCACAATTTGGCTTAGATTACTTCATGAAGACAATACTTGAAGAAAGGTCCACAGGAACTTATGCTTATAAGTTCTTACCATTTTTACTCCTTGTAAAAGTCTAAATGACTTGGAATCTTATGTATACACCTACTTGATTAGAGTCGTGGAAAAAGTTGTTAGATGATTGAGAGAATATCTCATTACCTTTTAGGTGAAAGATTCTAGGAGTTTGAATTTGAATTCAAACTTGAATTTTCAACTAAACACTATAAAAGATGCAAGAAAAAAAGTCACGTGTAGCTTGACTCATTCTAGCTCACTTCCCGAGGCTTTCATCATTTGTATCTGAGGGTGTATGAGTGCTACATTGAAGCCCATACCTCATTACCTCATCTAGCTATGCTTATCATGCTAATGAGATTGTACAATTATGTTAATCAATAGATATATTCACATTCATCAACTCTATGTTTTCTGAGTGTACTACTCCAAGTCTGTCAACTTCAAAGAGGCATATCTCAGTGCCTACTTCACTAACTTACGTGATTCAAAGCTTGATGGATCCAGCTCAAAGCATAATACAAGCATACAAAAGTTTGAAGAAACTTGGTTCAGCCAATCGCAAGATATCGTCGTCAAAGTGCTTACTGGTATTTGTCTGCATACTTCCTAAAAAGTCGGGAGTGTCCATAATTTTGCTAAAGTGATTTCTCCCTATATAGTTTATCATTTTGAATGATTGCACTTGCAAATGTTAGCTTAATAAGCTAATAGAATACCTCTAGAAGGAAGTTTGCCAATTGTAAGTGTACTGGTCATACTGAGTGAAAGACTGAGCAGGTATCAACACAAAAATAGAAAGTTTTCTAGTTTTGTGATTCACAAACTCATCTGTTTTGATCAAGTCATTACTCAAACCTTTTCCAAAGTAAATATAGCATTTCTTGGTATCATTTGGAAGCTAAGGGTGTCTACTAATCATATCTGGAGTCACTGAGGGCTGGTGCAAAGCAGGACTAGCAACACCTACTCAATCTTCTGGAGGATCCATCCATCTCTCCAAACAGTGGTATCAGAGCAAACAAGGTAACATGGGAGATGGTTTTCCTTCATTCATTGATAAATTGGACAGGAACAATTATCAAGCTTGGTCTCTGAGGATGAAGACTTATCTACAAGGAAGAAGTCTATTTGGATTCATCTCAGGAGATGAGGAATTGCCCTCATTCAAAGCAAGAGGCCTACCCACCAAGGAAGAACAAGAAAGGCTTAATACATGGTGTGCAAAAGATGCATTGGCAAGGTCTTATCTTTTTAACTCTATATCTGATTTCCTTTTACCTCACATCAGGAATTGTAAGACTTCCCAAGAAACTTGGGAAACCTTGTCATCATACTTTTCATCTAATACAAGGGCTAGGAAGAATCAATTGTGGATTGAATTCACAACCCTTAGGAAGCAACCAAAGCAATCAGTCTCAGAATTTGTGACCAAAATCAAGGATGTGGCAGACCAATTAGCAAGCATAGGAGAGGAGATTGAAGAGAAACAAATAGTAAGGCAAGTAACCAATGGACTAAAGGCAGATGAGAAGTGGGAAAGCTTCACCACTGCAATGGATCTCTACATGGACATGCATACCCCAGATCTCACAACTCTGATGGGCCAACTATTCACACATGAAGCAAAGTTTACAAAGGCTGGAGATACATCTAAAGGTAACACTCCTTCTGCCCTATATACTGATAAAAAGATTAAAGACAAAGGTAAAGGTAAGAAGCAAGAGGATGAAGGTACTACCTCTCAAGCCAACTATGCAGGGAGAGGTAGATCTTCAAGAGGCAGGGGCAGAGGAGGTAAGCAAGGTAGGGGGAGACCCTACAATTCATCACCATGCAATATTTGTGGATTGTCTAACCACACCACAGATGAGTGCTACAAAAATTACAAAAAACAGAGAGGAAGAGGCTATCAAAGAGGTGGATACTCTCAAGGCAGAGGAAGGTTCAACCAACACCAAGGCTACAATGGCTACAACAATAATTACAACAACAATTACAACAACAACCATAATGGTAACTACTAAGGAGGATTCAGAAATAGGAAAGACTACAACAACTACACAGAGGAGCAAGATGACTCCCTATTGATCATAAATATGACTTCCAAGTCAGGTATCAATGATGATCATCTGTTTTATATTGATTCAGGGTGTTCTAATCATGTAGCTGGCAACGTGGCACTACTCTCTGATCTTGAAGAACCCAAGGGCAAACATCAAGTACAGACAGGTGATGATACTAAGCATTCAGTTTTGAAGATTGGAAATGTAAAAACTTGTGATGGTAACCAGAACCTATTGAGCAGGGTACTTTATGTACCAACCATTACCAAAAACTTAATGAGTGTTGGACAGATTGTGGAGAAAGGTTTGCAGGTCAGATTCAATCAAAATGGAGCATATGTGGAGGACCCAAGACATGGATTCAAAAGGATAGCCAAGGGAGAAAAATCAGGTAGATTATTTACTTTTGAGCTAGAAGACACCAAAAAAATTGCTTTATACAATTACAAGGATCAAACACTTTCAGAATTAGAAATATGGCACAAGAGATTAGGTCACATAGGTGAAAGGACCTTAAAGCAAATGTACAGGGACCAATGTGTGCTTGGGATACCTAATGTATCCAAGCAACACATGATTTACAAATGTGGTGCTTGTCAGTTTGGTAAGTCTCACAGATTGCCCTACTCAAGGAAAGGTTTTATGCATGAAAACTACCTAGACTTGGTACACACAGATGTTTGGGGACCTAGCAAGGATCCCTCCATTTCAGGATCAAGGTACTATGTGTCTTTCATTGATGATTATAGCAGATGGACTGTGTTATACTTTATGAAGCACAAGGATGAAGTGTTTAATTGTTTCAAAAGATATCTTGCACTAGTTGAAAATCAAACAGGAAGGAACTTGAAGAAGCTAAGGTCAGATGGAGGAGGTGAATACTTCTCAAATGAGTTTGAGGACTTCTTGCATGAAAGAGGCATCAAAAGGGAGATAACCAAAGGTACTCACCTGAACAAAATGGGGTAGCTTGAAAGAAGGAATAGGATTATTGGTGAAACAGCTAGGTCTATGCTTAATGAAAAGAAGTTGCCAAATTATCTTTGGGCAGAGAGTGTATCTACTGCCACCTATCTCATAAACAGGTTGCCATCAAAGTCACTTGATGGAATGACACCTTATGAAGCTTGGCATGGTAAGAGGCCATCATTGGATCATTGCAAAATTTTTGGTTGTGTAGAATATGTGCATATTCGCTCACAGGTAAGAGGAAAGCTAGACCCTAAAGCAGAAAAATGTATCTTCACTGGTTATGACTTGAATCAAAAGGGGTACAGATTCTATAAACCAACCAATAAAGGGTTCAAGGTAAGCAGAGATGTCATCTTTGATGAGAATGACTCATGGTATGAAAATGAATGCAGGAAGGTTAGTCTACCCTATGATTTGGAAGAGGAGTTTCCAAAACTCTCAAGGGAAGAACCAATCCAGAAGGAAGACTCAAGTTTGGAAGATGATGACACAATCAATCTTGAAGAATTCAAGGCATGGAAGTCCAGAGGCAAGATAAAGATGAAGAAGCTTGAGGATATACCAGAATCTTCAAATCAAGCAATAAGGAGATCTCAGAGAGAAAGTAAGAAGCCTATCAGATATGGGTATGATACATCTCTTGTTACTAAGCATTCAATTTATCTTGCAAAGGACTTGTTAAGTGAAGAACCAGGTTCATATGAAGAGGCAATCACCAAACCAGAATGGAAAGGAGCTATGGATGAAGAAATAGAAGCTCTCAAGGAGAGTGACACATGGGACTTGGTACCCAAGAAGGACTCTATGAAGGTGATAGGATCCAGATGGATCTACAAACTAAAGAGGAACTCTGATGGTACAATCAACTAGTACAAAGCTAGGTTGGTAGCCAAGGGTTTTGCACAAACCCAAGGCATTGATTATGAGGAGACATTTTCTCCTGTGGCTAAGATGCCAACAATCAGAGTATTGGTGAGTGTAGCTACATCCAAAAATTGGAACATGTACCAATTAGATGTCAAGAATGCTTTCTTGAATGGATGGATATCTGAAGAAGTCTACATGTCACAACCACCTGGCTATGAAGATCCCAATGTTGGTGCAGACCAATCACCAATTGAAGACTTGGAAGGTTAAAGAGTGAAGGAAGGATCAACCATTGAAGCTTGGAAGAAAGACATAATCAGAGGATAAGAGAAGTGTACACATATGTACATTAGTATAGTCATAGGTGACTCAGATCTTTGTTTGAGTAAGAATCTTGTACAAATTATCTATAAATACTTTGAGAAAAGTCGGGGCAGGTATGAGAGCATATGTAGAAGCCAAGATTGAGAAAGTTAGGAGTCAAGAGATAGAGAAAAGTTAGTTGAGTTAGCTCTCATCACTCAGTTGTAAATTTCTGAGTTAATGAAGAAATTTTGCGCCCGATCTTTTCGTGTCTGCTCCTTCTGTGTTTGATCAATTGTGAAATCCTTTTGAGGATATCTAAGTTGTTAGTTAATGAGCCTGTGACCTGAATTTCAGAGTCTAATTGTAAACAGGCTAGGAGAATTGTGAGTAGGAACATTCATATGTGTTGAGTGTCTACAGTTCTCTGAAACAGGCGCAAATTTCGTGTTTAATCTTTTGATCAGTGCTCACTCCATAGTTTAAAGTTTTGTGCAAGCAAGCACTTAATCTTTAAGTTGGAAGGTGATCTACTCGTGGCTAAAAGCATTTGGCAAAACGGGTTAGATATTGTGAGAACTAAAGTTAAGAAGTTAGGGGTGTCTAAATCGACTTCTCAGAAGTGCAGATTCAGACATAGGTAACTTGTGAAGACAATTTCTCAAGTTATACTAAAGCTTTTCAAGTGATTCAACTTGGAGGTGATGCGCAATCTCTAGGAGATGATAAGTACAAAGTTTCATCAAAAACTTTACTCATTTGATAAGTCAATGTGAAGAAATTCTGCAGCAGACTTTTCTGTGTTTCACCTTCTTCACACATTTTCTCAGATTTGATAATTTGGAGATTGGACCTATAATTTAGTAAAGGTTTTGACTTACTCTTGATATAGAGGTGTTCTAAATTCAAGAGTAGGTTGTTCTTTTGGAGATTAACACTCTCCATCAGTGGTATCAGAGCAGGAGACATCAAAATCAAGGAAAGGAAGGTCCCGACTGCTGCAGATTCAAGAAGTTCAACATTTGAAGAACTAAGAAGTGAAAGCTTGGAGTCAAAAGCCTGAGGAGAAGTCTACTCGACATCAAGAAAGGCAAAAGGAGTCTAACTTGAAGTAAAGGTACATACATTGCTTGTAAAGCTTGAAGTTTTCAATACACAGGTGGATACAAGATGGGAGATGCTCTACAGATAGAGAAATTGGATAGGGAAAACTATCCTGCATGGTCAATGAGGATGGAAGCTCATCTTATGAGCAAAGATTTAATTGCTTACATCACAGGAGAAGAAGAGAAGCCACAGTTCAGAGATCCTAGTGTTCCAACTAGGGAAGAGTTAGCAGATCTGAAAAATTGGATGAAGAAAGATGCTCAAGCTAGGAGCATTATCTATATGGGAGTCAATGATTACTTGTTACCTCATATTAGAGGTCTTGAAAGTGCTACTGACATATGGAATGCTTTGGAGGAGCATTTCCAGAACACTACAAAGTCAAGGAAGGCATCCTTATGGGCAGAGTTTACTACCTTCAAGAAGAAGGCCTCTCAATCCATCTCAGACTATGTAACAAGGATGAAAGATATTGCAGATGCTTTAGGAGCTGTTGATGAAGACATTGAGGAAGATAAATTGGTAAGGCAAATCCTTACAGGGTTGAGAGGTGATGACAAATGGAAGCCATTTATTTTGTCTACAGAACTATCACTTGACCATTTCACTCCTGATTTAAATCAATTGTTAGGTCATATGCTAACATTTGAGCAGGATGTTAAAGGAGATGGTGACAAGAGTACAGGACATGCAATGTACTCAAAGGACAAGAAGAAGAATAGCAAAGGAAAACAACAAGCAGGTGAAGATGAAGGAACAACTACTCAAGCTAACTTCCTAAGAGGAAGAGGAGGTGGCAAAGGTAGAGGAAGAGGCAGGAACAACAAAGATGGAGGCAAAGCTTGTTGGATTTGTGGTAAGACAAATCACTTAGCTAATGATTGTTGGCATAATAATCAGAATAATGGTGGATACAATCAAAATTATAATTCAAGAGGAAGAGGTGGCAGAAATCAAAGAGGTAATTACAGAAGTAGAGGTGGAAGGAATTATTTTGGAAGGAATGCAGGAAGAGGTTTCCAAAGTCAACAATACAATAACACCTACTACAATTATGCTTCAGATCAAAAAGAAGATTCAACATTGATAATGAATGCAACTTGTGAAAGGCAGAGTGAAGATCAAAGAGTCTTCTACATTGACTCAGGGTGTAGCAATCACCTGAGTGGTAACATATCTTTGATGACTGATTTGGAAAGTAAAGTTTTTAATCATGTTGTTCAAACAGGTGACAACACAAAGCACAATGTGAAGTCAATTGGATCAGTGAAGGCCAAGGATGGAAGCACCTTATTGAGTAAGGTTTTGTATGTTCCTACAATCCCTAAGAATTTGATAAGTGTAGGTCAAATTGTTGAAAAGGGATATGAAGTAAGGTTCACTAATGATGGAGTATATGTGGAAGACCCTAGCCAAGGGTATAAACAGATTGTTTCAGGAAAAAAGGAAGGAAGACTATTTACACTGAAGATTCAAGGCAACATTGGTCATGCTATGTTCACATATGGAGGTCACAAAATCTCTGAGTTAGATCTTTGGCACAAGAGGCTTGGACATTTCAATGAGAGAGGTATTAAAGATATGGTTAACAATGGTTCAGTGCTTGGATTGCCTAATGTTGCAGGTCAACATATGACATACAAATGTGAGGCATGTCAATTAGGTAAGGCTCATAAACATTCATATTCCAAGCATGGTTTTATGCACTCAGAGAAGCTTGAGTTGGTACACACAGATGTGTGGGGACCATCAAAAGATTTCAGTATAAATGGATCAAGGTATTATGTGATTTATGTTGATGATGCTACTAGGTGGATCACTATTTATGTGATCAAAGATAAGTCAGAAGTGTTTAATACATTTAAACACTATCATGCATATGCAGAAAGAATTACAGGTCATAAGTTGAAGAGACTAAGGTCAGATGGAGGGGGAGAGTATTTCTCTAATGAGTTCAGTGATTACTTATGGAATGCAGGTATAAAAAGGGAAGTTACTTGCAGGTACTCTCCTCAACAAAATGGTGTTGCAGAAAGGAGAAATAGAACTCTTGTTGAATTTGCAAGATCCATGATGAAGGAGAAAAATTGCCCTAATTACTTGTGGGCTGAGGCTGTAAATACAGCCACTTACTTGGTCAACAGGTTACCATGTAAAGCCTTGCAGGGTATGACACCATATGAGGCTTGGTGGGGTAAGAGACCTACCTTAGATCATTGCAGAGTATTTGGGTGTGTGGCATATGCATATGTGCCATCACAATTAAGACACAAATTGGAACCCAAAGCTGAAAAGTATGTTTTTATTGGCTATGATGACAAGCAGATGGGCTATAGATTGTGGAGTCCATCAACAAAGCAATTTATGGTTTCTAAGGATGTTACATTTGATGAACAAAGCACTTGGTATGCAGGTACAATCAACATCAATACAGGTGATGAAGAAGAAGTGAGTCAAAGAAAAGGTAAATCAAAAGTTCAAATATTTGATGAGCAAGAGAATAATGAAGTGCAGGTTGAAGTGGAAGAGACACCAAGATTTGATCCTGAATGTGAAGAACCAGAAACCTCAAGGAGTGGAGAACTCAGAAGGTCTACAAGAAATAGGTGGCAACCTACAAGGTATAGTTATGATACTTCATTTCTAGCCACAAAAGATTATGCTTACATGGTGAATACAGATGAAGACCCTTCTACATATGAAGAGGCAAAAGGTAAGGAAAAATGGGAGAGTGCTATGCAGGAAGAATATGATGCACTATTGGAGAATCAAACTTGGGATTTGGTTCCTAAACCAAATAGTCAGAAGATTATTGGATGCAAGTGGGTCTACAAGACAAAAAGGTTTGCAGATGGAAGTGTGTCTAGGTACAAAGCTAGACTTGTGGTCAAAGGCTTTGCTCAGACATATGGTATTGATTATGATGAGACCTATAGTCCTGTGGCAAAGATGACAACTATAAGGACACTTATTGCTATTGTTGCATGTAAAGGTTGGAAGCTATGTCAACTTGATGTGAAAAATGCTTTTTTGAATGGTTATATTTCAGATGATGTATTTATGGAACAACCTCAAGGGTTCAGAGATAAAAGGTATTCAGATCATGTGTGCAAGCTCAAGAGAGCTTTGTATGGATTGAAGCAGGCCCCAAGGGCATGGAACTATAGACTTGTGAAGTTCCTAAAAGAACTTGGATTTCAGGTGTCTAAAGCTGATAGTAGCTTGCTTGTTAAGGCAAGTGAAAATGGTTTCATATACATGTGCATATATGTTGATGATATAATTCTTACAGGTACAGATGAAGAAGGAATACAAAGGCTCAAAAGGCAAATGGAAAAGGAGTTCAAGATAAGTGACTTGGGAGACTTATCATACTTCTTGGGCATGGAGATAACATATACTCAACATGGGGTATTTGTGACCCAAGAAAGGTATTTGAAGAACTTGTTAATCAAGTTTAAAATGGATGATTGCAGGGTAGCACCTACACCAATGGAGGTGAATCACAAATTGAGTAAGTATGGAGGTGAAGAATTCAAGGACATGAGACAATATCAGAGTTTGGTTGGTAGCCTTATCTATGCTACTCTAACTAGACCTGATTTATCATATGCAGTAGGGGTTTTGTCTCAATTTATGCACTGCCCAAGGAAAGAACATTGGATTGCAGGACAAAGGGTGTTGAGGTACATTAAGGGTACACTCAATGAAGGTTTGTATTATGGGTTTACCTCAGATACAAATATCAAAATTTATAGTGATGCAGATTGGGCAGGTAATCCAGATGATAGAAGATCTACATTTGGATATATGTGTTATGTGGGAGATAAACTTGTCTCATGGTGTTCTAAGAAGCAACATACAGTTGCTTTATCTTCTACAGAAGCAGAGTATAAAGGCATGGTTGAAGCTGCAAAGGAAGTGATTTGGCTCAAGATCTTGATGAAGAGTCTTGACATTATGCATGGAGTACCAATCATATATGGAGATAACATGAGTTCATTGTATTTAGCTGCTAATCCTGTTTTTCATGCCAGGACCAAACACATTGAGATTCAGTATCATTTTCTAAGAGAGAAAGTGATGGACAAGGAGATTGAAGTCATACATACTTCAACAAAAGATCAGATAGCTGATATGCTTACAAAAAGCTTGGATGGACCAAAGCTACAGAAGTTTAAAGATATGGCAGGTATAAAGAAGAAAGGAGAAGACCTCAATTGATGATTGAGGGGGAGCTGTTGGTGCAGACCAATCACCAATTGAAGACTTGGAAGGTTAAAGAGTGAAGGAAGGATCAACCATTGAAGCTTGGAAGAAAGACATAATCAGAGGATAAGAGAAGTGTACACATATGTACATTAGTATAGTCATAGGTGACTCAGATCTTTGTTTGAGTAAGAATCTTGTACAAATTATCTATAAATACTTTGAGAAAAGTCGGGGCAGGTATGAGAGCATATGTAGAAGCCAAGATTGAGAAAGTTAGGAGTCAAGAGATAGAGAAAAGTTAGTTGAGTTAGCTCTCATCACTCAGTTGTAAATTTCTGAGTTAATGAAGAAATTTTGCGCCCGATCTTTTCGTGTCTGCTCCTTCTGTGTTTGATCAATTGTGAAATCCTTTTGAGGATATCTAAGTTGTTAGTTAATGAGCCTGTGACCTGAATTTCAGAGTCTAATTGTAAACAGGCTAGGAGAATTGTGAGTAGGAACATTCATATGTGTTGAGTGTCTACAGTTCTCTGAAACAGGCGCAAATTTCGTGTTTAATCTTTTGATCAGTGCTCACTCCATAGTTTAAAGTTTTGTGCAAGCAAGCACTTAATCTTTAAGTTCGAAGGTGATCTACTCGTGGCTAAAAGCATTTGGCAAAACGGGTTAGATATTGTGAGAACTAAAGTTAAGAAGTTAGGGGTGTCTAAATCGACTTCTCAGAAGTGCAGATTCAGACATAGGTAACTTGTGAAGACAATTTCTCAAGTTATACTAAAGCTTTTCAAGTGATTCAACTTGGAGGTGATGCGCAATCTCTAGGAGATGATAAGTACAAAGTTTCATCAAAAACTTTACTCATTTGATAAGTCAATGTGAAGAAATTCTGCAGCAGACTTTTCTGTGTTTCACCTTCTTCACACATTTTCTCAGATTTGATAATTTGGAGATTGGACCTATAATTTAGTAAAGGTTTTGACTTACTCTTGATATAGAGGTGTTCTAAATTCAAGAGTAGGTTGTTCTTTTGGAGATTAACACTCTCCATCACCCAAGAAGGTAAATTATGTTTGTAAATTGAAGAAGGCTCTATATGGATTGAAGCAGGCACCTAGAGCATGGAACTATAGGCTGACAACATACCTCCAAGACCAAGGGTTTACTATGAGCAAGGTAGATACTTCATTGTTTATCAAAAGGAGCAATTCAGAGGTAATCTATCTCTGTGTTTATGTTGATGACATCATCATTACAGGTAATGATGTCCAAGGAATCAAAAACATCAAAAACCAGATGATGAAGGAGTTCAAGATCAATGATCTTGGATTATTGAAATACTTCCTAGGACTTGAATTGGTTTATACTAATTCAGGTATATATATCACTCAGAAAAAATATGTACAAGACATGTTGAAGAAGTTTAATCTGCAGGATGCTAAAGTCTCTAGTACTCCAATGGAAGTCAACCTAAAGCTAAGTGCTCATGAAGGGGATGAAGTCCAAGACATTACAGGATATCAAAGTATGGTAGGTAGTTTGAATTATGCTATCTTGACCAAAATTGACATAGCATATGGAGTTAGTGTGCTAAGTCAATTCATGCACAAACCAAGAGTACCTCACCTTGAGGCTGCAAAGAAGATCTTGAAATATCTAAAGGGAACTCAGAACCATGGTTTGTACTTTCCTTATACATCAGACATTGACATTAAAGTGTATTCAGATGCAGATTGGGCAGGATGCAAGGATGATAGGAGGAGCACATCAGGGTACTTATCTTTTCCAGGAGATAAACCTATTTCTTGGTCAGCCAAGAAACAACCAACAATGGCATTGTCATCCACTGAATCAGAGTATAGAGGGCTAGCCAATGCCACTCAAGAAGCTATTTGGTTAAAGCTTTTGTATATAGAGCTAGGCCTATACACTAGGCCCCCAATTATCTTTGGAGACAACACAAGTTCTCTTCACCTTGCAACTAATCCAATATATCATGCTAGAACAAAACACATAGAGGTTCATTACCACTATGTGAGAGAGAAGTTTCTAAACAAGGATATTCAGTTGACCTATGTGTCTACTAATATGCAATGTGCAGATTTACTCACTAAAGCTTTGGATGGAAACAAATTATGCAGATTCAAATCCATGATTGGATTGCAGGATGTGATTGAAGATTGAAGTTGAAGACTTAAGCCAAAGTGTTTGGCTTGAGGGGGAGCTGTTGGTGCAATTCAAGCCTTCACAATTTGGCTTGGACTACTTCATGAAGACAATACTTGAAGAAAGGACCATAGGAACTTATGCTTATAAGTTCTTACCATTTTTACTCCTTGTAAAAGTCTAAATGACTTGGAATCTTATGTATACACCTACTTGATTAGAGTCGTGGAAAAAGTTGTTAGATGATTGAGAGAATATCTCATTACCTTTTAGGTGAAAGATTCTAGGAGTTTGAATTTGAATTCAGACTTGATTTTTCAACTAAACACTATAAAAGATGCAAGAAAAAAAGTCGCGTGTAGCTTGACTCATTCTAGCTCACTTCCTGAGGCTTCCATCATTTGTATCTGAGGGTGTATGAGTGCTACATTGAAGCCCATAACTCATTACCTCATCTAGCTATGGTTATCATGCTAATGAGATTGTACAATTATGTTAATCAATAGATATATTCACATTCATCAACTCTGTGTTTTCTGAGTGTACTACTCCAAGTCTGTCAACTTCAAAGAGGCATATCGCAATGCCTACTTCACCAAATTAAGTGATTGAAAGCTTGGTGGATCCAGCTCAAAGCATACTACAAGCATACAAAGTTTGAAGCAACTTAGTTCAGCCAATCACGAGATATCGTCGTCGAAGTGCTCACTGGTATTTGTCTGCATACTTCCTAAAAAGTCGGGAGTGTCCATAATTTTGCTAAAGTGATTTCTCCCTATATAGTTTATCATTTTGAATGATTCCACTTGCAAATGTTAGCTTACTAAGCTAATAGAATACCTCTAGAAGGAAGTTTTCCAATTGTAAGTTTATTGGTCATACTGAGTGAAAGACTGAGCAGGTATCAACACAAAAATAGAAAGTTTTCTAGTTTTGTGATTCACAAACTCATCTGTTTTGATCAAGTCATTACTCAGACCTTTTCCAAAGTACATATAGCATTTCTTGGTATCATTTGGAAGCTAAGGGTGTCTACTAATCATATCTGGAGTCATTGAGGGCTGGTGCAAAGCAGGACTAGCAGCACCTACTCAATCTTCTGGAGGATCCATCCATCTTGTCCAACAGTCTTGGTGAAGCCTGTACCTCCGGAACACCCTTAAGCTATCACAATCTCATTCATACTCGCATTCTCGATCACACTCTCACTCTCAATCACAAGGTAATTCTCTAATTTTTGGATTCTTCCTCTTTGAAGAACACATCTTCTTATAACTGAGTTCATTGCTGCCTAAAGAAATTTATGATCCACCAAATTTAGAAAAAGTGGATTCTTCGAAAAAAATTTGCAAAAAACATGCTCTTGTAGTAGTGCTTTCTTTAGTGGTACTTGTCAAAAGATAGAAGAAAAACAATGAAAAGACAAATCTGAAGACATGTGTAATTGTGCATGACAACGTGTGCTTTGAAATCATAGATTTGAATAGAAATAGAGAAGTGCTTTTTTTAAATAGGCACTTTTCCAAGCCTTATAAGTTAAAACCAGTGAGGAATTAGCTTAAGTTTGTCATCAATACTTTTATTCGAAATTTCAATCTAGAAAATAGTTTTAGAGATGACCTAGTCCAAATGTGCCTCCAAGTATGACTTTTGAGAGCTAGAAGTTTAGATATTCTAGAGAAAGAATAAAATCAAAGCATTTTCTTATAGAGAACTAAATATATAGCCCTAAATGAGGTACTCAAAACATGATCCATAAAAATTTCACAGAGGCACTTTTATTCTCTTATGCATGCTCTACCTTTCTCTCATAAATATATTTTCATATTAATTTCATCTTCACATTCAATTTTCAACCAAAAAACATGATGCAGATATGGTCTAGAGAGAGAATATAAAACTTGTCATCCCAAAATTTTGCTGACATGCATAAATTGACCAGATTGTTCATTCTAAGCATTATCCCCACAATGTGATTGGGAAAATTCAAAATGAATTATTTCACTATCTAAAAGACTATTACATCTAATGATGAAGGAAGTGTCTCTCAAGCCAATTTTGCAGGTAGAAGTAGAGGCTCAAGAGGAAGAGGCATAGGAGGTTGAAAAGGTAGGGAATTACTCATAGCTCATCACCATGTGCCATATGTGTTCTAACCAATCACACTAAAGAGATTTGTTGATGGAATGGAAGGAACCAACAACAAAGAGGATGCAACAAAGGAGGCTATGGAAACCCAAGAGGAAGATTCAATAAAACTATTATGGATACAAGAATAACTCATAGAAGAACCACTACCAAGGTGGATACAATTGAGTGAAAGACTAAAAGAATTATACATATGATTAAGCACTAGAAAATTCACTTCTTCTCATGAACATGAATATGAAGGAAGATGAGGTAGACGAGCATGCTTTTTATATAGACTCACATTGCTCAAATCATGTGGTAGGCAATGTAGCTCTACTCTCAAATTTGAAGGACTCAAGAAATAGGCATGAAGTCCAAATAGGAGATGAAACAAGGCATCCATCTGAGAAGATAGGTAATGTGAAGAATCTAGATGGTAATAATAGAGTACTCTATGTGCCTACTATTACCAAGAATCTTATCAGTGTAGGTCAAATTACTGAGAAGGGATTGCAACTTAGATTCTCCAAGCATGGAACATTTGTTGAAGACCCACATCAAGTATTCAAGAAGATAGAAAGAGGAGAAAAATCAAGTAGATTGTTCACCTTTGAGCTTCATGACACCAAGAACATTGCATTATTCAATTATGGCACCCAAACTTTATTAGAATTATAGATTTTGCACAAGAGGTTAGCTCACATAGGAGAAAGAGATCTCAAAAAAATCAATAGGAATCAAAGTGTACTTGGTCTACCAAAAAACTCCACTCAACATATGATCCATCAATATAGTGCTTCTCAATTTGGTAAGTCACACAAGCAACCCTTAACCCACAAAGGCTAGATACATGGAGAAATATTGGAATTGGTCCACATAGATGTTTGGGTACCAAGCAAGGAGCCTTCAATCTCTGGATCAAGGTGCTATGTGTCATTCGTAGATGATTCTAGTAGATGGACCATCTTGTACTTCATGAAGTGTAAAGATGAAGCATTTTATGTTTAAAAGATCATTTAGCTCTTGTGAAGTACCAAATAGGTAAAACCCTAAAGAGATGTAAGAAAATAGTTACGCAATATAACACAAGAGCAATAGCAGAGAAGATAACAGATATAGGAGAATCTCAACAATTTTTCTACTAACATCAAGTACAAAGATGATGGCATTGTCCACCCATGCACTCTCAAGATAGAGCTTAAATGGTGATCTAGACAACTCTAGATAGGGAGATACAAGGTAGAGGTATGCTGGCTCAATTCGATGTCTCAGGTAGTGCAGAAGTCATGTATATATAGGATCATGGGTGGCCTTCCATGGACAACTATACATGGGCGGTAGAGCATGGGCGGCCACTGCGCGCATAATTGACATATGTGGCTTAGGCCAGTTGAACCGACCTAACAAATATAAATGATTTTGGACTCCACCAGGGGGCCCACTGCCCCTTGGGACCCCCTAGCTAGGGGGCCCGTTGGCCCCCTTGGACCCCTCCAACCGGGGCTGCTTACCGCTGCACCCAGACCCCACAATTGGGGACCCTCGTAACTCCCCTTCCTTACAATACCATACACGATCCAATATGACCTTCATCCAACATGCAAGTTGGGATTCCCATCAATTGGGTAATGCACGCTTGGCTTCTCCTCATAATGGAGGCCTTACAAAATGTGCATACAATCATGAGGGGTAGACATTGATCATATACTAAGAAGAGAGTGAGGTCAAATAGAGCGACATAATACTTCTCATGACTTTGATACCTACCTCAAAGAAAGAGGTATCAAAAGCGAAATTACTACCAAATACATTCTTGAGCTAAATGGGGTGGTAGAAAGAAGAGATAGGACAATCATGGAGGTTGCAAGATCAATGCTCAATGAAGAGAAAATCCCCAACTACTTGTGGGTAAAGGTAGTATGAAAAACAATAAATTTGGTGACTAGACTTTCATGAAAGAATCTAGATGGAATGACTCCGTATGAGGCATGGAATGGAAGAAGAGATAGCCTTGATCATTGCAAAATCTTTGGGTGCATAGCATATGCACACATACATTCAAAGGTTAGAGGCAAATGGTATACAAAGGAAGAGAAATGCATCTTCATTGACTTTGAACTTAATAAAGAAAGTATAGATTGTACAATCCAAGCAACAAAGGTTTCATTATAAGTAGATATGTTGTTTTTTATGAAATGAAGCCATGGTTTGAAGATGATTGTAAGAGGGTCAAACTACCTTATGACCTAGAAGAGGAATGTCCAACCTTATCAAGGAATGATACACTTGAAGCATCAAGTTATTCAGAAGATGATGACACAACTACAAGTAGAGAAGTCAATTCTTCGAACGCAAGGGACAAAGCCGAATTCTAAGAGTTGAGGTATGTGGTAGAATCCTTGCTAAAAACAATAAGATGATCAAAAAGAAAAAACACAAAGCACTCTTGTGTTGAGAATCTAACTTAAATGAATCAAATAAGAAGACATAATCACTCACACATAAAAAGCCATTGACATCTTTCATGAAAGTATCAACAGAAAACAATGAGCTTGAAAGTCTATCAGAATCGTTAGAGAGATGGAAGATCCTTGCATCTATGAGAAAGAGGGATCACTTCTTGATTGATTTGAATAAGAAATAAATAACTATTTCTTTATAAGTATAAGCATAAAAAATGTATAGATCAAGTGGTTAAATGATCTGCAAGTGGCATCTCTAGATAATGATGTAGATGAATTATGCCCATTATCATGGATTGTACTATATAATATGCATTTCTTGACATTATGCTTGAGAGTGATTATAATGATGTATGACTTGACTACTCATGAATATTTATAATTATGGTCAATCATATGATATTTGATTTTATATGATGCAATGCTTATTGATAATGATAAGATTAATTTAATGATGGATGATGGTGGATGTCCAAGAAGCACAAAAAAAAGAATGGATATAGAAATAGATTTATTATTACCATTCCTATAGCCTCCCCTTTTTCCTCAAAGTAGTTACTCAAACATACTTTTTAAGAAAGAGCTCGTTCTATGAAAAGCTAAAATACAATGCATAGCAGCGCAAATTGACAGGGATAATCATCGAGCTATTCATTGGCATATGAAGTATAATTTTCATGAGTACAAGAGAAAGTTTCATGGCGCTCGGAATTGTAGACTTTGAGTTATGAAGAGATCAAGCTGACAGTGTGTCTACATCTTTATCTTTCTTAAAAATTGGGATCACCCCCTAACGTCCTATGCATATTGCTCCTAGTATATTCCTTCTAAACTTATAACATAACTTGGAATGGTTATCTAAGAACTCAAAGTATCATTGCCCTTGGAATTGTAAGGTAGAAGTTATGAATAAATCAAGGTGACTACGTTTGTGCATCTTGATCTTCCTATGCATATTGCTCCTCGTATATTCCTTCTAAATTCATAACATAACTTGGAATAGTTATCAAAAAACTTAAATTGGACATTTTCAAAAGCTAATGGGTACATTTCAGTTAGGCTATGAGCTCTAAGTAAAACAGTGAGTGCCTTCTTCCATAAATAGAAGGTTTGCTTGAGCTTGAAAGGTATTTAGAAGTTATCTGCTTAGACATACAGTCTTCATATTCATGTTCCAAAGTACCATATAGTATAAATTCAAATATTGGAAGCTAGGAGAGTCTACTAAATTTTTTTGGAGCTACTTATGCTATTATGAATAAGTTTTTTTCAAGGACTCTCTCATCTTTGTGCACTAGCCATCACTCTTCACAAAGATATTAGAGGATTTTCATAGACTTAACATTATGGATGATGAATTTCCCTCATCAAATAGGAAATTGTGTCAAAAAAACTATTCAGCATGGTTTCCAATGATATTAGATACAAGGGAAAAATCTATGTGGCTGCATCTTAGGAGATGAAATAATGCCCATGCACAAAAACAAATGACAACCCACTCTAGAAGGATAAGAAAAGCTAAACACATGGTGTGCAAAGGATGTAATGAGAGCATCATATATTATAAACTCTATCTCTCATTTCTTACTTTCTCATATTAGGAATTGTAATACATCTCAATAGACATGGAATCATTTTGAAGCATTCTTCTCTTCAAGTACCAAAGCTAAGATGAATCAACTATGAATGGAGTTCACAACACTCAAGTAGACGCCCAAGAAAAGTGATTGATTTTAACACCAAAATGAATGAAATTGTAGATCAACTAGGGAGCATTGGAGAAATGATTGATGAAGAGTAGATTGTGAGATGATTTGTCAATGGAATCAAGGCTGATGACAAGCGGGAAGCTTTCACCGCTATCATGGAATTGTAGACAGACACACAAGTGCCAAACCTCCAAAATTTCATGGGACAAATCTTCACTCAGAAGGAAAAACTTATGAAGAATGATGAGAACTAGAAATATAATCAACCCTCTTCCTTTTACAAAGATAAAAAAGATGCAAAAGATAACAAAGGAAAATATAAGAAGTTTGATCATGAAGGAAGCACCTCCCAAGAAAAATTTGTAGGTAGAGGTAGAAGGGCAAGAAAAGGAGGTAGAGGTGGTAGAAAAGGTACAAGAAGATTTCAAATCTCTTCATTGTGTGCTATATGTGGACTATCTAATCACATCATAGTTCACTTTTTAAGAGCTTGTAGAGGTAGATGTAACAATTGATATAGATCCAACAACAATACCTACAAGAAAAATTACCAAGAAGGATACAAAGGAAGGAGAGACTAGAAAAAGTATACATATGATCAATCTCAAGAGGGCTCAAATTTAGTTACAAATATGCTTATTAAGTAAGGTAAATCAGATGGGCATGTGTTCTACATTGATTCAAGATGCTCAAATCATGTAAGAGGGAACATAACCTTGCTCTAAGACTTGGAAGATCCAAACGATAAGCATGAATTCTAGATCAATGATGACACAAGGCACCTTGTGGAGAAAATAAGAGATTTAATGACTTTGAATAGTAATATGAATATCTCTAAGAGAGTTCTATATGTACCAAGTACTTGTCAAAACTTAATAAGTGTAGGTCAAATTGTGGAAAAGGGTTTGTAGATAAGTCTCACAAAGCATGGAGCCTATGTAGACTATCCATATCAAGGATTCAAGAGGATAGCCAAAGGAGAAAAAAATGTATATTGTTCACCTTTGAGATACAAGAAACCAAGACCATTGCTTTGTTCATTGATGGTACCCAAACTTTATGAAAGCTAGAAGTTTGTCATAAAAGTTTGGCTCACATTGGAGAAATATCCCTCAAGCAAATTGGAAGAGATCAAAGTGTAGTTGGACTACCCAATATCTCAAAGCTATGGAATTGTGGTGCATGCCAATTTGAGAAATCTCACAGATAACCATTCACAAAGAAAGCGTACATACATGGAGACCTTCTAGAGCTTGTACACATAGAAATTTAGGGATGAAACAAATAGCCATCCATCTTAGGGTCTAGGTATTATGTTTCATTTATACATGATTGTAGTAGATGGAATATTATTTACTTCATGAAGCATAAGGATGAACTCTTCTGATATTTTAAAAAGTATCTAGCTCTTGTGGAAAATCAAATGGGAAAATCCTTAAGAAGAAAAGTTTTGATGGATGGGAATAATATTTCTCCCATGAATTTGATTCCTAATTGCAATCTAGAGAAATGTAGAGAGAGACTACCACTACGTACACACTTGAATGAATGGAGTAGTAGAGAGAAGGAATAGGACCATTGTGGAAGCAACGAGGTCCATGGTGAATGCGAAAAGGCTAATCAATTACTTATGGGTACAAGAAGTATGTCGTCTCACATATTTGATGGACAAATTATCCTCAACAACATTTGATGGTATGAACCTTTGTGAAGCTTGGAATGGAAGGACACCAAGACTTTATCATTGCATGATATTTTCATGCATTTCATATGCACAAATACCATCTCGAATCGAAGGTCAATTAGACCATAAGGTAGATAAGTGTATCTTCATAGGCTATGAAAATAAGAAAAAACCTTATAGAGTATACAACCCCAGCAAAAGAGTTACATTTATAGACATAATGTATAGTTTGATGAAAGCAAATCATGGTTTAAAGATTATTCTAGTAACATCAATCTACCAGATGATCTAAATGAAGGCCTTCCAACACTTTCAAGCAAGAGGAAACATAAACTTGAAGCATATAGTGATTCTGGAGATGATCAAAAGACCACTAGGAATGAGGTCAACTCATGGAGATCCAAAGGCAAGGCCGACTTACAACTATGAAAGGATATTGCAGAATCCTCCCAACCAACCATCAAGAGATCTTCTAGGGAAAAGGAGAAGCTTGAAGATTATGGCTATGACACATCATTAGTGACTTGAATTTTGAAGAGACCACATCTTATGAGGAGGCCAAGAAGAAGACAGAGTGCATTGATGCTATGGAAAATGATATGGAATCTTAAGAAAACAACACTTTGGAATCGGTACCCAAGATTCCTTCGATGAAGATCCTTTAATCCTGATGGATATACAAAGCAACGAGGAACTTTGATGGAGCCATGAACAAGTACAAGGATACTCTTGTGGCTAAAGGGTATGTTGAAAACCAAGCTATTTGATATGAGGAGACCTTTTATCCTGTGGCAAAGATGCCAACAATCATAGTACTTATGCACATTGCAGCTAGTAGTGATTCTAAATGAATTTGAAGGAATAGTCTATTGATGAAGGAGGAGTTCAAGAATAGCTACAAAGGAATCTTACTTACTTTCTTGGATTGGAAGTGGTGAACACAGAGAAGGGTATGTATCTAAATCAAAAAATATATATTAAGGATATGCTAGACAATTTCAAAATGGAGGATGATAAGGTTGCATGTACACCGATGAAGGTATATTCAAAGCTATGTGCTCAAGAAGATGAGCTAATTGAAGATGTATGAAACTACCAGCATGTGGTGGGTATAAGTTTGAAATATGTCACACTCACTATAGTAACATATTCTTATATATAAGTGGTCTAAGCCAATTCATAAATATTCCAAAGAAGCCACACATGGAAGCAGCTAAAAAGATTCCAAAAATATTTGAAGGGAACCCTAAATGAAGGTTTATTCTATCCATATGCATCTGATGAAGATATAAATCTAACTTTTATATAGATTTTTCATAATCAAAAGATGATAGAAGAAGTACTTCATGTTATCTTTCACTTCTAGGAACAAAGCTAATATCATGGTCATTAAAGAAGAAATTGTTGTGCTTTTATCTACTAAAGTTCAATATAGAGACTTGGTGAATGCAACTCATGAAGCCATGTGGCTCAGAACGTTATATTCAAATTTGGGTGTAAAGTTGCCCTCTAATCTTATTTTTGGGGATAACATAAGCTCTTTATAGACTATAGTTGGTCCCTTTTATCATGCTCGGACCAAACATATTAATATCTAGTATCATTATGTTAGTTAGAAGACTAAGACTTAGGTGGTGTATTATCTTGCGCTTCTGGTTCCCGCGATTTCCTACTACCTTGTACATCCTTATTGTTATCCTCACAAATCCAACGACTATATGTAGGCTTGTCGTTAGGATTCTCTAAGTTTTCCTAAACTTAGAGTCATCATTGAAATTTTCAACTAGCCCTATTTTCTTGCCATTCCAATGAGCAAGAAAATTGAACACGACTTTTGAGGGGCCTAATTTTCCTATTCAAGACTCCTAATTTGTGATATCTAAGTATCACGTTTGGAAAAAACAAACTAGCTACTTGAGTTGCATGGCAGCCAGGAGCTTTGCAACTACCTAGTTTGCTATTTTCCCTAACTATCTAATTTGAGTTAGAAAACGGAGGTTACAAAATGAAAGTATAAGTATTCAACTACTTAATAAACAATCATGCATGTGCAAATGCCTGTTCTTGCATGCATGTGTTGGCATTCTCCTTTCATGCACCAAAACTTAAATCAAGCAATTCTTGAGCTTGAAAATGCATGTTCCCAATCATCCACACACAAACATTCTACTTGCTAGAATAAAAAAAAAAGATATAAGCATTCATGTGCATAAACTTGAGCATTAAAAATCTTTTTTAAGCAAGAAGAAAATGTGTTTTGTGCATGAAAACATTCTTTGAAAAGGTGAAATGCTTCAACATTCTTTTGTAGATGCATGCCTATGTTTGTGTTTAATGAGTGTTTCAATATATTTATGCTTTTTCCTGTAGGTTTCAATAATTTGCATCAAGATTATCAAGAATGTAGTTTACTACCATACTTCAATGATAAAAATTCATCCTACATGAAATTAGAGAGCAAAAACAAATATTGAAACCAATCATGAACTTGTAAAATACTTATCTCCCAATTAGCTACGTCCCTCCATTGATCTTCAGGAAGAAATATTCTCCGAAAAACTTCTCTTGTTGACTCCTTGGTGGAGCAAAGAGATGGGAAAATGGTAAGGATTTTTCCCTATCACCTCAACCCATAGGTTCGAGTTTGTTGGCTTCTATCATGGATGAAGTTGAGAGATTGAATCTAGATTCGCAAAGACCTCCATGTTAGCACTATTTCCCCTTTCGGTGATCTTTTGTACTTTGATAGTCCTAAAAACAGATATGATCCGCTCAAAAATGTCAAGGAAAAATAGACAAGGAAGAGATTTCTTGAGAAAGTAGATAAGGAAGAGAGTTCTTTGACACAATTTCACCCACACACAAGGGATCATGCATAGATTGAGGTAATGACAAACTATCCTGTTCAACTTCTTTTACTAAAGTAAGAGTGTCAAAAATAAAGGTTCAACCTTCGGAGCATATAACCACTTCGTTTCCTAACACTTGAAGCATTATGAAGCAAGAGAATTCATGCATGCAACTTGAGTTTTTAGCCCTTTTATATCTCTCAATCATTCACAAATCACACTTAGGTGTGATGGATCTTACCTTCCAGGGAATATTTTCCAAGCTCTATATGCACACCAAGTACTTGGAATTTGGTGATCTCCCTTTGTTATCACTTTAGGAACTTGATTCCTCAAGATGACTCGTTGCTTAGCAATCCCCCTAATTGTTTAAAGGATTTGTTCCAAACTGAGATAGAGATAATATCTCATTCTTTGTTTCATTCTTCAAGAGCTAGATAGGTATGAGTGCTGCTTATAGCTTCCTTTTGGTAGTAATAGATGCATTTCAAACTTCCTTGATGGTCTAGAAGGATGATGTGGCTTTATTGCATGAAGCATAAATTATATGTCTTTTGTTACTTCAAGAACTTCAATGATCTTGTAGGGAAGGAAAGTGATAGATACATAAAATATCTAAGGTGAGATGGAGGTGGAGAATAATTATCACATGAGTTGTATTATTTCCTAGAGTCCAAAATGGTATCAAGAGATAAATTTCATGCAAGTACAAATGTCAACAAAATTGTGTATTAAAAGGCAACGAGAGGTACATTATTGAGAGTGCTAGGAACATGGTCAATGAAATTTGTATAATACAAAACTAGAAGTATCACACTTTAGAGTAATTGGTTATATCCGTTATTTCTTATTACTGAGTGTGTCAATAGAAGGGAGATAAGGAAGAGAGATCTCAAACACACTCACATACAAAGAGAGGAGCACACATAGATTACGTCAAGGGAGAATGATCTTTTTCTTCTTTTTATTTTACATAAACAAAAATACAAGAATGAACTTATACAACAATACAACCATTAAAATATATAAAGAACAATACTTAAAGGAATCCCTAATGTTTGCAAGTGAGTGAGTTAGCAAGAAAACAGATGTGCCATCACTCTCAGTATGAAATCTAGTACAAATGACTAAATGTGTCCTTGAGATATATTGATGTAACCTCTACATATTAGAGATATGAAAAAGTGGTATGTGTCATCTTTGATCCTCACATGTTGAACATCGTAGCTCAACACTCCCCTCAAGCTCAACATCATGTACTGTAATCCAAGCATCTTTTGGAACTAATACAACTGTTTTTTTCTAAGTGCTTCAATGAAAATATAAGCATCCTGCTCATCACTCCTCACATAAACAATATCAATATCACCTGCTAATGTGTTTTCTATGATGAAATGATAATATACCTTGATATTCTTTTGTATTGCATGAAAAGTTTGATTTCGTGCTAGCTTGATCTTGCTAAGATTATTATAAGAAATGATGATAGGATTTTTTAATTTCACACCTAAATTTACAAGTAGCATCTCTAGCAATGACGCTTCGCATGTTGCCATTGTAACACCTCTATACTCACCCTCTACACTCCACACAGAAATAGTGGGTTGCTTCTTAAATCTCTATGTAGCACTATCGAAATATATCAACACTACATATCCTCTATGTATTTATTATAAATGGCTGATAAACCTTGTAACTATGCCCAAAGGAATAGGGAAGTTATAACATATCTTATTTGTAATAGATGATATTCTAAACCATGTAGAAGCCTAAAAAATATGATAAGATCCATATATAATGTTTGAAAATTCTTACTTGAAGATATTGATATATTTCAATATTGGTAGTCTTCACACACTTTGGACCTCTATGTGAGGAGATGGTTGGGTATGCTCCAAAGATGAGATGGTGTTGCACAAACCCTACTCTACACATGCTGAGTTGACTCCAAGGATGCTTAGTAGAGTACTTTGGCTTCACATTAATGCATTTACAACCACTAGCTACTTTCGAACATCATTCCCAAAAGTCTGCAGCAAAACAGATAACTTGCATATGCAAGGAATGAGGGAAAACCTTTTATTTTTGGAATGCAAGTGCTCAGTATTTTGCTTAGAGCTCACAACCTGGTATGAATTGACAAGAGAGCTTTTGCATAAATCCAATTCAAGTTTATATCAAGTTTTTTCATGAATTTAGAGGCACTATACACTAAGAAATGAGCTTAGAAACGCAAGGGGGTCATCCCAACATTTCAATAGTAAGATGATGTGGAGATAGAATTGACTTGCTCCCTTCTGTTTGGGCATTACTGTTTACTGTGGTCTTACAGTATACAACAGATAGGTTTGGGAATGGGGATTTACAAATAGATAGTAATCATAAACATGTGTTTTTGTTCCACACAACTCACACAGATATTCATTATACACATTACCTTTCATGCCACACAGTATGTACAGAGTCGTAACACCACAACAACAAGTAGATTCTTTGATTCTAGAGAGTATGTACTATTGCAATACAGTTTCTTCATACAATTGAGCCCTTCAAATACTACAAACTTCACTAGTTTCTAATCTCTCTGTATCTTTGTTTCTTTGTACTCATCACTTCCAGAATATGCCCGTACCGAATCTCATCGTACTTCTTCGTAAGCGCTACACCATTCCAAAATTTTTTAATATAAAAATCACCGAGATTAAGAACTCCGAAAAATCTTAGTATCTCCATAAATTCCATTCCCATTACATTGAAATGATATTTTGTTACAAAGAAAGTGGTCGTCCACAACGGCTACTAACACTAGCATGCATGGTGGAACCGAACCCACTAATTAAAGTGAATTTTACAAATCATCATTCTGATTTTGCATCTCCGATAACATTATTTGTTCTATTTCATAACATAACTCATTAAGCATTTCCCTAAGTCTTTCCTCTCCTAATTCTATTTTCACTTTAGAAAATTGTTTCGAGTCTAAGAGTTTCTAACTAGAACTTCTATAGCTAACTACAGAGGTTTTGACACTCAAGGCTAAGGACAAATCATGGAAGTGCATCTAGGAAGTGGACACACAAGAAGAAGGAGCATGTAGGGAGCTCCAAGAAGCACAAGTCAAATTTTCACAAGAAATCCCTATAAAAATAGTGATTTTTATCACTAAAAACCATTTTAGATACCATTTTTCATTTTTTGCAACTCTATTTTGTTAAAGCCAAGGCATCCTCGAGCTTGACGAGTATTAGAACTATCATCCTACCGATTTTCATAATTTTTAGACTTCGTTTGAGCCCCCAAATAAGCCCTAGAACCTATTTTTCAACTAGGCCAGACACTACATCTGGACAGGGCCAAAACCACTCAAATAACTATAAAAAGGGCTGGAGAGCTCATTTTTGAGGTTAGCTTATTGTAGATTTGAGCTTTTTAAGAGAGTTCTTTTGCAATCGAAGATCTTCCATTGTTCCACTCTTTGCTCTTACCTTGTGCACGTGTGTGCGTATGTGTGTGCATGCTTGTGTGCTTTCACTCATGCACTTGTGCCATCACTTCCTCACGGTCTTCATACCAGTCCTCACGTCTCCACCGATTGACATTTATGAGGTGAAGCTCCTCACCTTGGTACTTGCCATTGTGCTAGAGTGACAACGAATTTGGCATCATTGCCGAGGAGAGAGCTTGGAGGACAAGCATGTGACGGTAAGACGTAGGCTAGCAACAATGGAAGGTAAAAAAATCACCATTTTTAGTTCAATTTCTTAGTTTTTCTTCACCTTCATCTTCACCCTCACCACCATTTCCTCCTCACCTTCATCTTCTCTAACTTTTTCCATTTTGAGTGTATGTTCAACTTGTTTTTCACTTGCAACTGTGAGAAAGAAGCACAAAGGGTGTTTAGAGCTGAAATGCTAAAGAAATGGCCTTGAAATCCACATAAAACATCAAAAACAGAGTTGCAGTATCGTGGAGTGACAAGACCTGCATCTAGTATCGCGAGAGTGCTATCGTGACTTTGAAGAGAGACTTTGCATCTACAAGGACATAGAAGTGACAAGGAGAACCTAAGGTACACATATTTGGAAAAAACTTTGAATTTGGGCTTAAAAAACTCCAAGTATCGGGTTCGGTTGAGTTTTGGTATCGCGATACCAGAACTCCCGTGTATCACGACACTTGTCAAGGTATTGTATCGTGCATATCCACTTGGCGTATCGTAATACCATTTTGGTATTGTATCGTCAAATTGCTGGTATCGCGATCGTAATCATCGTGGTGGTATGGTATCGTATCGGTCCCGATATCGTATCGTGGAGCAAGCGATATCATATCCTCGGCCAAGTTGGTATCGTATCGCCTCCAATTTCGGTATCGTATCATTGACTGAGTGGTATAGCATTACGTGCATGATTGGTATCATATCATGCACTTAGTATCGTCTCGTCTCATATTCTGGTATCGTATCGTGCACTTAGTATCATATCGTCTCATATTCTAGTATCGTATCCTGCACCTTGTGGTATCGTATCGCACAAGAGGAGGTATCACATTGCATAACACAAGCAGTATCGTATCGTGGTTGGAGTGGTATTGTATCATGAGCCCGGTGGTATGGTACCATCTGCCTAGTGGTATCGTATTGTCTAGAAGGTATCGTATCATTTACATACTGCTATCGTATCATGTCAATCAGAGGTATTGTATCATAGCCATTTCCAGTATCATATCATCTGGATAGCAGTATTGTATCGTGGAAGTTGGTATCACCTTGGTGGTATCCTATCGCCTGATGTGGTATCATCCATAGTGGTATCATGTATCGTGAAAATCTGGTATCGTATCACTTGTCCTAAGGTACTCCCAGAGAGATCCTGTTTCCCTGTTTTAACCCCTAGAACCATGAACTGGCATAACTTTCTCATACGAAATCGATTTGCCGTGATTACGATAAAATTAATATGCGAATGATTAGATATAGTATTTTTAAGTTGACCCTCAGGTGGGACTAGGAAACCAAGGAGCTCCAAAGAATTTTGAGCAATACAAGAGAACCTTGGGATGAGAAGACAAGGCTTATGAACCAAAGATCTGGTAGACACTTAGGCAAGGATAGACAAAGCATTAGATCATCTGAGGTCAGTGTGAACCATACAGCTAGGTCGTGGGCATAACAACTTAGTGGTTATCGCTACACCTTAAGTTTTGAAACAAGTCACTCAAAAATGTCTTTTACCATGGAAAGACCCACACGTACCTCAGGTACTGCTTAGTTACAGACACCAGAACGTCCCTGCAAAACACAATTTGAATATATCAAGACCAACCAATTAGGTGCTCGCATCTATGAGGATGGTCTTAGATGATCCGTTGTCCAACTTAAAAACCTAGATCAAGCCTTTGGACTTGAATACCTAGTGGTCAAGTTTGAAGAGGGGTCGTACATTGATAAGGAAGGAACCGTGTATGTGGTTACTAACTTACCAGATAGGACAAATGAGTTGGGAAATATCATTCTCGAGAATGCAATAGGAGACCTAGAGCAAGGGGACCTAGGACGAGAACCCAAGACTCCTAGAGGTAATTCAGTCTTGACTAGGGTAATCACTCTTGATTGGATCCCTCAAGACAACGAAAGCATAGAGCTATTCTTGAACAGAGAACTAGAGGAAGCCTTTTGGAGATTCAAGCCAAACCAACCTATCCCAATGGTCGCCATCTATGAGGTCAAGGACCCGGAGATACCAGGCAAATTTTTCTACCTGGATAACACATCTGAGACAATGTTCTTGGTAACAGAGCAGGATAGGCTCGCATACACTTGGCAGGGTGAATCAATTTTCGCTCCACTAAGATCTGGTGTTTCCCATGGTCTACAAGGAGCAGGATCATCTAAGGCTCATGAAACCCAAAGGGAAAGAACTAAAGAGAGACCGAAGGTAAGCTTTGCACACACTATGGGCAGAGACAGATTAGGAGTAGAAGGTGAAAGATCGACCACATAGGCATCAAAGAGTGAACATGAGTTTCCATTGCCATGACCCAGAGAGCACTCAAGAACCCTCAGACCCTCTCAAGATGTCAAGGCAATGAAGAACTATTTTGATGGTTTTGGAGATCCTTATGATCGTGTGGCTAAGTTAAAACAAGTTCAAAGAGTTGAACAGGTTGAGGACTTGTTCACCCAGTTGGAGGCATTAGGTTTGACTCTCAAGGGTACTGACTCAACTTGGTTTCAACCTCTAAACAATCGCAACTATAGAGAGATAGGGCAACTGCTAGAAGAATTCATTGTAGAATTTTCCAAGAGAGGCATCAAGCATAACACATCTTCCTTGGTCCACAGCTTCAAACAAACACCCCAAGAAACAATGCAACTTGCAGGAAGAAGTTTTAGACAATACTTAGAAAGATGCCCTATGCGAGAACTACCCATAACGGCCAAACAAGTGGCCTTATTTTTAGATGTCTTGCTAAGCATCAAGTTGAGATCATATCTATAGTTGAAAGAGACTAGATCCATTGAAGAGTGTGTGTGAATATGTATTGACATAGAGGACAACTTGGGTGAGGAGTTAGGACTATCTAAACTCTATAAGGATTCAGAAAGTTCTACTAGTCATACCTCAAGCACCTCAATTGAGATAGATGAGATAGTTGAGCAAGTTACCAAAAAGCTAGGAGTTCAAAATAGACAAATGCCAAGGGTCACCTCATTGAAGCGATGTTATAGTTGTGGAGGAGATCACATGGCTAATGTTTGCCCAATAAGGAAACTCTAATGCTCTATATTGCACCATTGAGAGGAAATACACAGATCATATGGCTCAAGATTGTCCATACAATAGGCAAGCTGTCAAAAGAAATTATCAGCAATCTTACCAACAGGGTAGGTATCAGAATCAATACCAACAACCATATTATAGGCGGCAACAACAATATCAGGCACCACATAGGCCACAACCAGTCCTAGGAAACCAATTACCAGCTCCTTCGAATATGATCCCAGTTAATTATGCAGTGGCAGAGGAGAACCTTAATAGAGCATTGGTTTCACTATCCCCATTGGTATGAGAAAATGACTCTCATGCTCATAATTTAGACTACTGCCATGAAGATAGTCCACAAGCGTATTACACAAAGTCACCAGAGCATAGTGAGGCTTATTCCTATCCATATGAGACACCACCTATGGAACAAAATTGGGAGCGTGAATACTCCAATGTCATGTATATGAATCCCAACCTTAGGCCCCAAGTGAGACAACTAAGACGAGAAGCCCCTAGAGGTCCATGTATTAGATGTGAGGGCGACCATTTCATTTGTGAATGTCCCCATTCACCGACTCCGGGACAAGGACAAAACATCACAATACAAGTTTTTTGTCCTGAGTGTGGCAAGGAACATCTTCCGAGAGAGTGTCCCAGGAATCCCTCTAGTGCGCCCAAGGTTACACCCATCAATGTGGTAGGCTTAGTGGTAGATTCAAGTTCAAGTAGCAGTAATGTGGCTCTTGTACAGGTAGTTACTAGGGTGCAAGCCTTAAAAGAAGATAAACCAACTGATCAATCAGAGTCAAGTGAATCAGGAGAGCCTAGTAAGAGGAAAACAAGAACATGGAAAGATACCAGGTAGAGAACCAATTGTAAGTGGAATAAAAAGATATCCGAACTAGAAGAAAGCTTAAAAGATGGCAAAACAAAAATAGAAGACATTGCATCTCAAAGCCCCTCACATGCCAAAACTCCATCCACACCACCTCATCCCACACCACTAGCCATTGTAAATAGACCGCAACCAAGGTCTATTCTTGCAGATCCAACCCTAGAAGGCTTGGACATGATGTTCAAGGCCTACCAGGCTCGACTTCGAGAAGGGCCAATAGCTGCAAACCTAGACAAGAGTTACCCTAGAGCAGACTTAGAGATTGAATGGACAAAAATGTGCATGAAAATGTAGAGCTAGCTCAGGCTATGCTTGAGACAAGTCAATCCTTCAATCCGACAAACTCTATCAAACCGGATTTGCATTTCCAGGGCTTAATAGAAAGATTAGAGCATTTCGTAAACAAGGCCTAGGTTTCTTTATCTCCACACGCTCAACCAATTATTGGAAGAGAAAGATCACCACCAATGAAAGCTTACATCCCTGATTCCATAGATGATGGAACACCTCTTTTAATTCACTAGTACTCTCAAGAGTTTGTATGGGAAATACAACAGGAGAAATGGGCCAAGGAGAAAGGAAATTGTTGGAGCAAGTCTATGACAAGCCTAAGTATTGGCTTGAATCCCACAAATTCAAAGAAGAAGCCTTAAAATGAAGACAATGTAAAGTTCACTTGTGAACTACCTCTTGTAACTTTTGAAGACTTTACTTAATGTAAAAGTGAAAGAATCTTAAGTGGTTGAGTCCACTTGATCAAAAAGCGAAAGAGGAGCCACGAATTTGTGATTTGTGGTAGATAGAGAATCAAATCAATCATTAATTGATTGGAGAGTGATTTGATGGAGAGTGTTAATCTCCAAAAGAACAACCTACTCTTGAATTTAGAACACCTCTATATCAAGAGTAAGTCAAAACCTTTACTAAATTATAGGTCCAATCTCCAAATTATCAAATCTGAGAAAATGTGTGAAGAAGGTGAAACACAGAAAAGTCTGCTGCAGAATTTCTTCACATTGACTTATCAAATGAGTAAAGTTTTTTATGAAACTTTGTACTTATCTTCTCCTAGAGATTGCGCATCACCTCCAAGTTGAATCACTTGAAAAGCTTTAGTATAACTTGAGAAATTGTCTTCACAAGTTACCTATGTCTGAATCTGCACTTCTGAGAAGTCGATTTAGACACCCCTAACTTCTTAACTTTAGTTCTCACAATATCTAACCCGTTTTGCCAAATGCTTTTAGCCACGAGTAGATCACCTTCCAACTTAAAGATTAAGTGCTTACTTGCACAAAACTTTAAACTATGGAGTGAGCACTGATCAAAAGATTAAACACGAAATTTGCGCCTGTTTCAGAGAACTGTAGACACTCAACACATATGAATGTTCCTACTCACAATTCTCCTAGCCTATTTACAATTAGACTCTGAAATTCAGGTCACAGGCTCATTAACTAACAACTTAGATATCCTCAAAAGGATTCCACAATTGATCAAACACAGAAGGAGCAGACACGAAAAGATCGGGCGCAAAATTTCTTCATTAACTCAGAAATTTACAACTGAGTGATGAGAGCTAACTCAACTAACTTTTCTCTATCTCTTGACTCCTTACTTCCTCAATCTTGGCTTCTACATATGCTCTCATACCTGCCCCGACTTTTCTCAAAGTATTTATAGATAATTTGTACAAGATTCTTACTCAAACAAAGATCTGAGTCACCTATGACTATACTAATGTACATATGTGTACACTTCTCTTATCCTCTGAATATGTCTTTCTTCCAAGCTTCAATGGTTGATCCTTCCTTCACTCTTTAACCTTCCAAGTCTTCAGTTGGTGATTGGTCTGCACCAACAGCTCCCCCTCAATCATCAATTGAGGTCTTCTCCTTTCTTCTTTATACCTGCCATGTCTTTAAATTTCTGTAGCTTTGGTCCATCCAAGCTTTTTGTAAGCATATCAGCTATCTGATCTTTTGTTGAAGTATGTATGACTTCAATCTCCTTGTCCATCACTTTCTCTCTTAGAAAATGATACTGAATCTCAATGTGTTTGGTCCTGGCATGAAAAACAAGATTAGCAGCTAAATACAATGAACTCATGTTATCTCCATATATAATTGGTACTCCATGCATAATGTCAAGACTCTTCATCAAGGTCTTGAGCCAAATCACTTCCTTTGCAGCTTCAACCATGCCTTTATACTCTGCTTCTGTAGAAGATAAAGCAACTGTATGTTGCTTCTTGGAACACCATGAAACAAGTTTATCTCCCACATAACACATATATCCAAATGTAGATCTTCTATCATCTGGATTACCTGCCCAATCTGCATCACTATAAATTTTGATATTTGTATCTGAGGTAAACCCATAATACAAACCTTCATTGAGTGTACCCTTAATGTACCTCAACACCCTTTGTCCTGCAATCCAATGTTCTTTCCTTGGGCAATGCATAAATTGAGACAAAACCCCTACTGCATATGATAAATCAGGTCTAGTTAGAGTAGCATAGATAAGGCTACCAACCAAACTCTGATATTGTCTCATGTCCTTGAATTCTTCACCTCCATACTTACTCAATTTGTGATTCACCTCCATTGGTGTAGGTGCTACCCTGCAATCATCCATTTTAAACTTGATTAACAAGTTCTTCAAATACCTTTCTTGGGTCACAAATACTCCATGTTGAGTATATGTTATCTCCATGCCCAAGAAGTATGATAAGTCTCCCAAGTCACTTATCTTGAACTCCTTTTCCATTTGCCTTTTGAGCCTTTGTATTCCTTCTTCATCTGTACCTGTAAGAATTATATCATCAACATATATGCACATGTATATGAAACCATTTTCACTTGCCTTAACAAGCAAGCTACTATCAGCTTTAGACACCTGAAATCCAAGTTCTTTTAGGAACTTCACAAGTCTATAGTTCCATGCCCTTGGGGCCTGCTTCAATCCATACAAAGCTCTCTTGAGCTTGCACACATGATCTGGATACCTTTTATCTCTGAACCCTTGAGGTTGCTCCATAAATACATCATCTGAAATATAACCATTCAAAAAAGCATTTTTCACATCAAGTTGACATAGCTTCCAACCTTTACATGCAGCAATAGCAATAAGTGTCCTTATAGTTGTCATCTTTGCCACAGGACTATAGGTCTCATCATAATCAATACCATATGTCTGAGCAAAGCCTTTGACCACAAGTCTAGCTTTGTACCTAGACACACTTCCATCTGCAAACCTTTTTGTCTTGTAGACCCACTTGCATCCAATAATCTTCTGACTATTTGGTTTAGGAACCAAATCCCAAGTTTGATTCTCCAATAGTGCACCATATTCTTCCTGCATAGCACTCTCCCATTTTTCCTTACCTTTTGCCTCTTCATATGTAGAAGGGTCTTCATCTGTATTCACCATGTAAGCATAATCTTTTGTGGCTAGAAATGAAGTATCATAACTATACCTTGTAGGTTGCCACCTATTTCTTGTAGACCTTCTGAGTTCTCCACTCCTTGAGGTTTCTGGTTCTTCACATTCAGGATCAAATCTTGGTGTCTCTTCCACTTCAACCTGCACTTCATTATTCTCTTGCTCATCAAATATTTGAACTTTTGATTTACCTTTTCTTTGACTCACTTCTTCTTCATCACCTGTATTGATGTTGATTGTACCTGCATACCAAGTGCTTTGTTCATCAAATGTAACATCCTTAGAAACCATAAATTGCTTTGTTGATGGACTCCACAATCTATAGCCCATCTGCTTGTCATCATAGCCAATAAAAACATACTTTTCAGCTTTGGGTTCCAATTTGTGTCTTAATTGTGATGGCACATATGCATATGCCACACACCCAAATACTCTGCAATGATCTAAGGTAGGTCTCTTACCCCACCAAGCCTCATATGGTGTCATACCCTGCAAGGCTTTACATGGTAACCTATTGACCAAGTAAGTGGCTGTATTTACAGCCTCAGCCCACAAGTAATTAGGGCAATTTTTCTCCTTCATCATGGATCTTGCAAATTCAACAAGAGTTCTATTTCTCCTTTCTGCAACACCATTTTGTTGAGGAGAGTACCTACAAGTAACTTCCCTTTTTATACCTGCATTCCATAAATAATCACTGAACTCATTTGAGAAATACTCTCCCCCTCCATCTGACCTTAGTCTCTTCAACTTATGACCTGTAATTCTTTCTGCATATGCATGATAGTGTTTAAATGTATTAAACACTTCTGACTTATCTTTGATCACATAAATAGTGATCCACCTAGTAGCATCATCAACATAAATCACATAATACCTTGATCCATTTATACTGAAATCTTTTGATGGTCCCCACACATCTGTGTGTACCAACTCAAGCTTCTCTGAGTGCATAAAACCATGCTTGGAATATGAATGTTTATGAGCCTTACCTAATTGACATGCCTCACATTTGTATGTCATATGTTGACCTGCAACATTAGGCAATCCAAGCACTGAACCATTGTTAACCATATCTTTAATACCTCTCTCATTGAAATGTCCAAGCCTCTTGTGCCAAAGATCTAACTCAGAGATTTTGTGACCTCCATATGTGAACATAGCATGACCAATGTTGCCTTGAATCTTGAATGTAAATAGTCTTCCTTCCTTTTTCCCTGAAACAATCTGTTTATACCCTTGGCTAGGGTCTTCCACATATACTCCATCATTAGTGAACCTTACTTCATATCCCTTTTCAACAATTTGACCTACACTTATCAAATTCTTAGGGATTGTAGGAACATACAAGACCTTACTCAATAAGGTGCTTCCATCCTTGGCCTTCACTGATCCAATTGACTTCACATTGTGCTTTGTGTTGTCACCTGTTTGAACAACATGATTAAAAACTTTACTTTCCAAATCAGTCATCAAAGATATGTTACCACTCAGGTGATTGCTACACCCTGAGTCAATGTAGAAGACTCTTTGATCTTCACTCTGCCTTTCACAAGTTGCATTCATTATCAATGTTGAATCTTCTTTTTGATCTGAAGCATAATTGTAGTAGGTGTTGTTGTATTGTTGACTTTGGAATCCTCTACCTGCATTTCTTCCAAAGTAATTCCTTCCACCTCTACCTCTGTAATTACCTCTTTGATTTCTGCCACCTCTTCCTCTTGAATTATAATTTTGATTGTATCCACCATTATTCTGATTATTATGCCAACAATCATTAGCTAAGTGATTTGTCTTACCACAAATCCAACAAGCTTTGCCTCCATCTTTGTTGTTCCTGCCTCTTCCTCTACCTTTGCCACCTCCTCTTCCTCTTAGGAAGTTAGCTTGAGTAGTTGTTCCTTCATCTTCACCTGCTTGTTGTTTTCCTTTGCTATTCTTCTTCTTGTCCTTTGAGTACATTGCATGTCCTGTACTCTTGTCACCATCTCCTTTAACATCCTGCTCAAATGTTAGCATATGACCTAACAATTGATTTAAATCAGGAGTGAAATGGTCAAGTGATAGTTCTGTAGACAAAATAAATGGCTTCCATTTGTCATCACCTCTCAACCCTGTAAGGATTTGCCTTACCAATTTATCTTCCTCAATGTCTTCATCAACAGCTCCTAAAGCATCTGCAATATCTTTCATCCTTGTTACATAGTCTGAGATGGATTGAGAGGCCTTCTTCTTGAAGGTAGTAAACTCTGCCCATAAGGATGCCTTCCTTGACTTTGTAGTGTTCTGGAAATGCTCCTCCAAAGCATTCCATATGTCAGTAGCACTTTCAAGACCTCTAATATGAGGTAACAAGTAATCATTGACTCCCATATAGATAATGCTCCTAGCTTGAGCATCTTTCTTCATCCAATTTTTCAGATCTGCTAACTCTTCCCTAGTTGGAACACTAGGATCTCTGAACTGTGGCTTCTCTTCTTCTCCTGTGATGTAAGCAATTAAATCTTTGCTCATAAGATGAGCTTCCATCCTCATTGACCATGCAGGATAGTTTTCCCTATCCAATTTCTCTATCTGTAGAGCATCTCCCATCTTGTATCCACCTGTGTATTGAAAACTTCAAGCTTTACAAGCAATGTATGTACCTTTACTTCAAGTTAGACTCCTTTTGCCTTTCTTGATGTCGAGTAGACTTCTCCTCAGGCTTTTGACTCCAAGCTTTCACTTCTTAGTTCTTCAAATGTTGAACTTCTTGAATCTGCAGCAGTCGGGACCTTCCTTTCCTTGATTTTGATGTTTCCTGCTCTGATACCACTGATGGAGAGTGTTAATCTCCAAAAGAACAACCTACTCTTGAATTTAGAACACCTCTATATCAAGAGTAAGTCAAAACCTTTACTAAATTATAGGTCCAATCTCCAAATTATCAAATCTGAGAAAATGTGTGAAGAAGGTGAAACACAGAAAAGTCTGCTGCAGAATTTCTTCACATTGACTTATCAAATGAGTAAAGTTTTTTATGAAACTTTGTACTTATCTTCTCCTAGAGATTGCGCATCACCTCCAAGTTGAATCACTTGAAAAGCTTTAGTATAACTTGAGAAATTGTCTTCACAAGTTACCTATGTCTGAATCTGCACTTCTGAGAAGTCGATTTAGACACCCCTAACTTCTTAACTTTAGTTCTCACAATATCTAACCCGTTTTGCCAAATGCTTTTAGCCACGAGTAGATCACCTTCCAACTTAAAGATTAAGTGCTTACTTGCACAAAACTTTAAACTATGGAGTGAGCACTGATCAAAAGATTAAACACGAAATTTGCGCCTGTTTCAGAGAACTGTAGACACTCAACACATATGAATGTTCCTACTCACAATTCTCCTAGCCTGTTTACAATTAGACTCTGAAATTCAGGTCACAGGCTCATTAACTAACAACTTAGATATCCTCAAAAGGATTCCACAATTGATCAAACACAGAAGGAGCAGACACGAAAAGATCGGGCGCAAAATTTCTTCATTAACTCAGAAATTTACAACTGAGTGATGAGAGCTAACTCAACTAACTTTTCTCTATCTCTTGACTCCTTACTTCCTCAATCTTGGCTTCTACATATGCTCTCATACCTGCCCCGACTTTTCTCAAAGTATTTATAGATAATTTGTACAAGATTCTTACTCAAACAAAGATCTGAGTCACCTATGACTATACTAATGTACATATGTGTACACTTCTCTTATCCTCTGAATATGTCTTTCTTCCAAGCTTCAATGGTTGATCCTTCCTTCACTCTTTAACCTTCCAAGTCTTCAATTGGTGATTGGTCTGCACCAACATGATTGAGGGAAGTTAGCCTCCTAGGCTCAACTATAAATAGATTGCAGCTTTAGTCATGGTTAGAGAGACCTTACAGAAGACCTCGAAGAGCTGAGCTTTATGCCATATCAAGGAGTGATTCTAAGGCACACATATGTATTAGTAAGTCCATTGTATTGTACAATCAATATACTTTCATTTTCATGATCATTTGAGTTCATATTTCCATGTTCTTGTGAAGTGTACTGCTCACTGCCATATGTCTCGGGTTTCTCAGTCAGATTGCAGAGATGATTTCTCTGAGCTTGGTGCATCATTCTTAGTGATTTAAATTGTTAACATTAGATCTAAAAGTCTACTATATACTCAGCGATTTGCATTTCATTTGGGTGTTTCAATCTTCAGTTATGTGCAGTTAAAGTCAACCCTATCTGTTCATTTTCACTTCTCTATCAGGTACCCGAATTTTTTACTCATTGTGTCACAACCTTTTCTCCATGTGTACTTACCCAAATGCAATGATTTAATTCTTGTTAAATTCAGCATACTATCTAGTATAAGCATACAATGTTTCATAATCATTCGATTCTTAAATCTTGAGTTATGTTCATTTTCATGCTCACTGGTCTCATTACTATAGCAGCCCATGAAAATCGGGATGATGTCATTACTTCTTAAACATCATTCTCAGTGTGTGGTTCATTGTTTTTTATGCGAATACTCTTGAAGGTTAACTCTTTAAGTTAGCTTGACTTCCCCAAAAGGAATTAAGCTAACTACTGCTGTGCGGAGAGAATTATGCAAAACACTGGATAGGTGTATGAACCAAAATAGCAAGTTCTTCACCTCTAAGGTAACTCCAACTTATTTGTTTTGATCCATCTTCTTGGGAGTGATCTTGCAAGGTACATAGGGTATCTGATACATCCATTGGAAATCTAAAAGGGCTCACCACATACTCCTGGAGTTCATTTGGCTGGTGTAGATCAAGGACTTTGCAACACCTCCATCTTCAAGCACATACCTATCCATATCTTCACAATGGTATGAGAGCAAGGATGTCAGATGGATTTCCTTCATCAATTGACAAATTGGATAGAGTTAACTACTCACCTTGGTCATTAGGAATGGAAGCTTATCTCCAAGGTAGAATTTTATATGGTTATGTGGCTAGAGATGAGGTTTTGCCAAGTTTTAAGAACAAAAGTCAACCAACACAAGAAGAGCAAGAAAGATTGAGCACATGGTGCTCCAAGGATGCACTTGCAAGGTCTTATCTCCTCAACTCTATCTCAGATTTCTCTTTTGCCTCATATTAGAAGTTTTAATACATCTCAGGAAGTGTGGGATGCACCTGAAGCTTTCTTCTCTTCAAGTACTAAAGCTAGGAAGCATCAACTATGGCTGGATTTCACAACTCTCAAGAAGGCTCCCAAACAAAATATGACTCATTTTGTCACAAAGCTCAAGGACATAGCTGATCAGTTGGACAACATTTGAGAGGTAATAGATGAAGAGCAAATTGTAAGTCAGGTCATCAATGGCTTGAAGGCAGATGACAAGTGGGAAGCATTCACCACAGCTATGGATTTGTACATGGACATCCATGTACCTGATTTCAATACACTCATTGGACAATTCCTCACTCAAGAGGCAAAACTTATAAAAAATGGAGAAATCTCTAAAGGTAATCAATCTTCAGCTTTATACACTCATAAAAGCAAGTCCAAAGATAAAAAAGGAAAGGCAAAGAAAGTGGATGATGAAGCAGGTACATATCAAGTTAACTATGCAGGTCGAGGAAGACATGGCAAAGGTAGAGAAAGAGGAGGTAGACAAGGCAGGGGGAGATCCCAAGACTCCAATCCATGTTCTATTTGTGGACTAACTAATCATAGAACTGAAAATTGCTTTAGGAATTCCAAGAATCAAAGAGGAAGAGGATACAATAGAGGAATTTATGGCTACCCAAGAGTAAGGTTCAACAACTACCATGGCAATTACAACAACTACAATCATTCAAACTATCAAGGAGGCTACAAAGGAAGGAGAGACTTCAATAACTACACAGAAGACTCAAACAAAGAGGATTCATTATTGATCATGAACATGGCTATGCCACAAGGTAAATCTGATGAGCATGTTTTCTACATCAGGTTGCTCCAATCATGTGGTAGGAAATGTAGCTCTCCTATCAGATTTGGAAGATCCAAGGAATAAGCATGATGTACAAACAAGAGATGACACAAGACATCTTGTGGAGAAAATAGGCAATGGGAATGCACTTGATGGAAACATCAAGCTACTCAATAAGGTACTCTATGTCCTCACCATTACAAAGAATTTGATAAGTGTTGGGTAGACAGTAGAGAAACGATTGCAAGTTAGGTTCACAAAAGCAGGAGCATTTGTTGAAGATCCAAGTCAAGGATTCAGAAGAATTGCAAAAGGTGAAAAGACAGGTAGATTGTTCACATTTGAATTACAAGAGGCTAAAAACATTGCTCTCTTTAATTATGGTAGTTAGACACTCACAGAATTGGAAGTATGGCACAAATGGCTAGCACATATTGGTGAAAGGTCATTAAAGAAAATTTGCAGGGACCAAAGTGTACTTGGACTCCCTAACTTGTCAAAATAACATATGATTTATAAGTGTAGTGCATGTCAATTTGGAAAGTCTCACATGTTACCATTCATGAAGAAAGGTTATATGCATGGAGATCTCTTAGAGTTGGTTCATACAGATGTATGGGGACCTAGCAAGGAAGCTTCAATATCTAGATCAAGGTATTATGTCTCCTTTATTGATGATTGCAGATGGTTGACAGGAAATGATGCAGATGGTATGAAGAAGATCAAAGATCAGATGAGAGAAGAATTCAAGATAAGTGATTTAGGTTCACTTACCTACTTCCTAGGTTTCGAAGTTGTCTACAAAGATCATGGTTTGTTTCTCACTCAAAGAAAGTACATTAAGGACATGTTGGCAAAATTCAAGATGCAAGATTGTAAGATTGCAGGTACTCCAATGGAGGTCAATCACAAATTGAGCTCACATGAAGGTAAACTCATAGAGGACATCACATCATATCAAAGTCTAGTGGGTAGTCTCAACTATGCCACATTGACAAGAGTAGATATATGTTACAGTGTGAGTGTGCTACGTCAATTTATGCACACACCAAGGAAACCACACATGGATGCTACTAAAAGGATTCTAAAGTATCTCAAAGGAACCATAAATGAAGGACTTTATTATCCTTATGTATCGGATTTAGGGTTGAAGCTATTTTCTGATGCAGATTGGGCTGGCTCCAAGGAAGATAAAAGGAGCAGTTCAGGTTATCTTACCTTTGCAGGTTCCAAGCTTATTTCATGGTCATCCAAGAAGGAACCCACAATTGCTCTCTCTTCTACTGAAGCTGAATATAGAGGTCTTGCCATAGCTACACAAGAAGCTATGTGGATGAAGACATTATTCAGAGATCTTGTATTCGAGTTTTGAACTCCAACTATTTTTGGTGACAATATGAGTTCTATTCACTTAGCTGCTAATCCAATTTTTCATGCAAGGACTAAACATATTGAAGTTCATTATCAATATGTAAGAGAGAAGATTGTGAGCAAGGAAATTCAAATATCATATGTATCCACTCATCAACAATGTGCAGATATTCTAACCAAAGCATTGGACGGTACAAAGTTTTCCAAATTCAAAGCCATGATTGGTTTGCAGGTAATCTTGGAAGATTGAAGACCTCAAGCATACTTGGCTTAAGGGGGAGCTATTGGAGCAAGTCTATGACAAGCCTAAGTATTGGCTTGAGTCCCACAAATTCAAAGAAGAAGCCTTAAAATGAAGACAATGTAAAGTTCACTTGTGAACTACCTCTTGTAACTTTTGAAGACTTTACTTAATGTAAAACTAAAAGAATCTTAAGTCGTTGAGTCCATTTGATCAAAAAGGGAAAGAGGAGCCATGAATTTGTGATTTGTGGTACATAGAGAATCAAATCAATCACTAATTGATTGGGATGATGTCATCACTTGTTAAACATCATTCTCAGTGTGTGGTTCATTATTTTTTATGAGATTACTCTTGAAAGTTAGCTCTTTAAGTTAGCTAGACTTCCCCAAAAGGAATTAAGCTAGTTATTGCTATGCTCAGAGAATTATGGAAAACACTGGATAGGTGTATGAACCAAAATAGCAAGTTCTTCAGCTCTGAGCTAACTCCAAATTATCGGTTTTGATCTATCTTTTTTAGAGTGATCTTCGAAGGTACATAGGGTGTCTAATACATCCATTGGCAAGATAAAAGGGCCCACCATATACTCGTGGAGTTCATTTGCTTGGTGTAGATTAAGAATTTCGCAACACCTCTTCATCTTCAAGCACATACCTATCCATCATTTCACAGCAATCCCCCTCGTATTCCTGAGATTGATGACCTTCATGATCGATTTCCCCAAGACATTCCATCAATCTATGGAGATCAAGAAGAGCAACAAGAAGATGAAAGATTAGATTTTGAATCTAATTCTTTACAAGATTTGCCACAACTCACAAGCCCGTGGGAATCTAAATCACTTCAGATCAGAGCTCCCACAATATGGGTAAGAAATGAACACTTAGTGGTTCCAAGAAACACTGACACCATGAAGAACACTAAGGTTTAGTGTCATCTCACTTTAGAAGAGATGGTCAAAGCAAAACGTGAGCTATGGAATCATGTGAAGGATTAGGTTCCAGAACTTGATTCCAATATGCCAAAAGCAGGCTCGAAGCAAAAAGTTCCAGAGATCCCTCTCGATAAAATAGAAGACATGAGTGAAGGTGAAGAAGGTAATACTTATCTTTTGATCACCTACCAACGTTACACAACCAAAGCAATCTTAGATTCAGGTGTTGGTGTTGCTATTGCGACCACCTCCGTGTGGAAGCAACGGGGAAAACCACGTTAAGATCAACTAGAATGAAGCTTCAAATGGTAGATGGTCATTTTGAAAAACCTCTAGGATTGCTAGAAGGGATAAGTCTAAACACTTGTGGTGTAAAGTTTGAACATACATTTGCTATATGTGACTTTGAGAAAAGTAATGTCTATGAGATGATCCTAGGAAGGCCCTTCCCATGGAAATTGCAAATAGTATAAGATTGGGGAACCAACTCCTTGTACTTACAGCACTTAGGGGTCACTACTAAGGTCAATTTGAAGGATTACACCTTCAGAGATGTACCAACCCTATAGTGGAATCCTATCCACAAGGAAAAAGAAGATTCAATCTCTATGCATTCTAGAAGTTCACCCGATCCATCATGGTTGCATGAAGATACTCACTTGTGGATGTGCAAGGTCACAGAGGAAGAGGAAAAGCGCGTAAAAGCAAGAGAAGAAGGAAATCTCCGAGGAGATAGACCAATTAAGGACCGAGCCTATACATCGATGATCTTTCCAGATAAGGAATTTGAGCCTCACGGTTCGATATAAATCTTGGCCACCATGGATATTGCAATCAATGAAGAACAATGGACACCTCATTGTGATGAGGAGGGTTATGATATTTCAGTGTTCATGTGTTAGCCTTTGTTAGAAGAATGTGACCCTAGTGATGTTATAGAAGAAGAAGAAAACAACAATGATCTAGAGTCCATTGTAATGGTTAGTTGCTTTAATTTAGAGAAGCACTATCTAGAAGATATAGGAGTATTTACCTAAAAAGAAGAAGAACCTCTCACACGCATTAAAACTATAACTTCAAAGGATGGAAGTGAAGGAGGTTAAAAGAAAAAGAAAAGAAAAGCCATGAAACAAGAAGAGGAGGAATCATTGTTCGAGGTAGCATAAAATTTCAAGAAATACGAAGTGGAAGACCAAAAAATTTTGGTACGAATGCATAAGAGAGAGGCCATCGTAGGAGAAGCATATGATAACAAAGAAAAGACCATAAAATTGTTGTAACCATTGAAGAGAATGAAGACAGATGTATGTACATAGGAGATGACCTAAGTGCAAAAGAAGTAGAGCTTGTAGCTCTATTAAGGGAGTATAGGGATGTGTTTGCATGGAACTATAGAGATTTGAAGGGAGTAGATCCAAAAATTTGCTCTCATACGATCCCCATGACTGTTGATGCCAAGCCCACCAAACAAAAGCCCTACACATATAATGACAGTTACGCAGCTAAAATCAAAGAAGAAATTGATAGGTTGATTGAAGTTGGATTTATCTATGAGATAGAGCATACTGAATGGGTGTTCCCCATTGGAGTGGTGCCCAAGAAGAATGTCAAGTTTCGAGTGTGCATTAACCTTAAAAAAGTTAATGTTGCTACGATGCGAGATAGTTATCCACTTCCAATCACCAAACATTTATTCGAGTGTGTTGCAGGCAAGGACGTTTATAATTTCCTTCAGTAAAACTCTCAACCACTCTATGTGAACACAAATAGATGGATGAGTGAATATACAAATGTAACAAACATATTTACATGTATGGACATGAATATGAATATATATGAGATGTGTAACCTAATAGGTTATAGAAGAGTGAATATGAGTGACAGAAAGAAGAAGCATCAGTCTAAAAGAAGAAGCATCAGATATGTGTGTGAAAAGATCAAATACTTTTAGAAGTAGCAAAGAATGCTAACAATTTCGCTATCAGAAATCCTCAAACTCATATGAACATACGTTCTTCTCAAACACCTCATCTAAATATGCATAAAGCATACATGTACTAATTCTCTTGTACCTATGCCGAATGGGACTCCTCCTGATATGGATGCCACTGCTTCCATAAAATCCAAGTACTACATGTGTGCATAAAGAGAATATGTACCTGAATAGTTAACATAAGATGCAAATCGTATGTTAACCTCCATCCAATGTCTTTGAAGTACATCGAAATCTTCATGTAGAAGACAATCTTCAAATGCATTATGTAGATGGTTGATCCACACCACCAATCTGCTGATGGGTAAGTCCTCTCCATAACCAAGAGTAAGAGCACACTCTTCTCCAAGAAGTACTCCATACCTTCTCCTCAACATGCTCCAAGACAGGAGCATGGCTGCCCCATGTGCCCCATGTGCTAAGAGCACCACCTCTATTGCGGTACCAAGAACAGGCATTGAACTAGGTGTAGGATGATTCAACAATGAGCCGATTCTCTTCTTATATAGTATGTTATTCATGATAATAAAGAACAATCCAAAAGCAATAAAATGTGATCTTTACTTCGAAAGTAAAGATCAGGAAAACTCCATCGCTATTGCGATTCGTCAGTGTATCCTTAATCACGTGCTTTTCAAAAAAGTTAGTTCGTGATCTGGATGCTGCCGCTCATGGGTATCAAACGCGGGTGGATTCTTTGGGAGGACAATGGTCTAGCCACGGCGCCCAACGCCTTTGGTTGTAGAGAGGACTAGCTACACATGCTATAAACTCTAGACAATTTTGACCAATAGGACATTGGATCTTTGTTTTCCAACAATCCCCCATGCAATGTCATATTGTTACAAAATGAAATAAATGTCAGGGGAGCACTAGATTGTGCTCTCTAACTTCACTAGACAAGATTTTGAAAATACACTTATGATTAGAAGAACACCCACGTAGGGAAAATAATACAAGAAGATGTAGTTGATACAAGACATCCCACAACCCGGGACCAATACGTATGGAAAATTGGACTGGAAATGATACAGGAGATCCCACAACCCGGGATCGTAAGTATGAGACAAGATGTCTGGATTACAAGAACTCCCTTCTGGGAGATGAACTAAATACAAGAAGGAACTTGACAAGACCTTTTACTACGAGATTACAAGAGGATAAGAGACGATGTCCAAGAACTAGACTAGACAAGAGTAGAACAAGAAACAAGACAAGAACTGGAACTTAAACTTGGAGAGTACTTACTTGGCAATCATGACTCCTTGAGCTCCCAAGATTGGTATTGGATGAACTGATTATGAATGTGGCCAATCCCTCCTTATATAGGTTTTCTAAGGGCTATTCTGGGGCAGTTATGAATTGATGATGTCATCGATTCAAAGCATGGTCTCTAGATGTCAAAATCAAGCAAGAAGAAAGTCAATCTTAGGGCTTTGGCATGTTCGGGATGCAATGGAAGCATTAGTTTACCCAAATACTAAACCAAACATGAGATATAGGATTCACATGGAATCTGAGATTTAGGATTGTTTCCTTTGTCCATGACATTACCTCCCCCTCAAGCGATGAGTTCCACGAGGAGCAGTCACGTTTTCTGGTCTTAGCTTCATTGGATTCCTCTTATGGAGTTCTTGAACCTTGATTGGTGCTCTCTGAAGGTTTTCTACAGGTTCCCAAGTATGATCACTGATGTCATACCCTTTCCAATGAATAAGGTATCCCAACCTTCCTCGAGATATTATGGAATCTATTACATGCTCGACTTCAAATTCTTCATGATCATCAATCTCCATAGGTGGTGAAGGACTAGGTCTCTCTCCCCTCAATGGTGAAATTTGATATGGTTCCAACATGGATACATGGAAAACTGGATGTATTCTCATGGTGCTTGGTAGCTTGAGCTTCAAGGTGACTAGATTGATCTTGGCCAAGATGGTGAATGGACCAAATCTTTGATGATCTAACTTTGCACAGGGCCTTGAAGTTTGCAAATTGTTTCCTAGTAACCATACTTTATCCCCAATTTGATACAATGGATTCTGGACACGATGTTGATCTACATAGTACTTGTATTGTTCTTGAGCTTTATGGATCTCTTCCTTGACTTCTTTGTGAATGTCCATCAAGTATTCAGCCTTGTGTTTGGCAGCTAGGTTCTTGACATGATTTGAGAGTTGTATATCCATTATTGGATGCTGTCCATAGTTTGCAAAGAAGGGAGTTTGCTTAGTAGATGCATGAACACTATTGTTATAGGCAAACTCTGCAAAGAGTAACAAGTCAAACCAATCATTTTGGTGATAGTTACTAGTGCAACTGAGGTATTGCTCTAGGACTTCATTCACCTGTTCTGTTTCTCCATCAGCCTCTGGATGATTTGTTGTAGAGAGTTTAATTTAAACACCAAGGAGTTTGCAAAGACTTTTCCAAAAGCTAGATATGAACTGTGGACCTCGATCACTGACAATATCATTAGGCAATCCATGGAGCCTAAAGATGTATCTGAGAAAAAGACTAGCACTGGCTGCACCTATGATTGCCTTTGTAGATGGAATGAAGTGTGACATCTTTGTAAATCTATCCACAATAACAAGAATGGCATCATACTTATCTGACTTTGGTAGATCTGTGATGAAATCCATGGACAACAAAGCCCATGGCCTTTCTGGAATAGGTAAAGGTTGCAAGAGGCCATGAGGTTTATGTCAGGGTACGTTAGATCTATTTCAAGTATCATAAGTTTGGATATATTCTTTGACTTCTTTCCATATCTAAGGCCACCAAAAGTTCCTTGATATAAGTTCTATTGTTTTATTCACTCAAAAATGTCATGCTGCAAGGTTTTCATGGCGTTGTTGAAGTACTTGGATCCTAGGCTTTCCTCGAGGGACATACAATAGGTTCTTATAGAGTACTAACCCATCCTTTTCTTGAAATTCATTTACTTCTAGGAATTTTCCTTCTTGAACTTTTTGCTTAACATTACAAAACAATTCATCCTATGCTAGATCCTCATGGATCAAATGATTCAAGGCTAAATCTTCATGATGTCTTGAAGAGATAGCTCCAAGGTAAGATTTAGCCTTCACCCTTCCTTGGTGCAAGGTAAGATCTTCTGGATAGGGCATCTGACGGAAATTGTTGACATCTTGGACAGTATGTGATGACAAAATCAAATCTCGATAGAAAGTTACTCCATTGAGATCGCCTTCTATTGAGGATGTGAGTGGTCATAAAATACTCTAACTTCTTGTGATCTCTATACACAGTAACTTTGTGAGTTGCTCTAGATGGTGATGCCATGTATCAAACGCGTCTACTCTGGCAAGAAGTTCCTTATCATGGATTTCATAATTAATTTCTTTAGGGGAAAATTTCCTTGAATGATATGCAACTTGATGTAGGTATCGTTCACCTCCATATTGGGATAAAATGGCTCCGGGGGCAAAGTCTGATGCTTATGTTTCTAGGAAGAAAGGTTTGCTCGAATCAGGATGAACTAGAATTGGGGCAGTGGTGAATGCTGATTTCAAATTCTGAAGGGCTTTTTTTTCTTCTTTGGTCCATGAAAATTTTGAATTTCCTATAAGCTTGGTAAGAGGTGTCACAATCTTGGAGTAATCTCTAATGAATATCCTATAAAAATTGGCAAACCCTAGAAAACATTGTACATCTCAAACACATGAAGGTGGTTGCCAATCAAGGATTGTCTTGATCTTCTTAGGGTCCATAAAGATTCCTTTCTCTGATAAAATGTACCCTAAAACCTCTTCTGTCTGATGGAAATAGCACTTCTCCAATTTTGCATATAACCCTTTTTCTCTTAGTTTCTCTAGGACTATCTTCACATGACACTCATGATCTTCTACAGTTTTGGAGAATATCGAGATATCATCAAGATATATTACCACAAAATCATCTAAATACTCTTGAAATATATCAATCATCATATGTTGAAAGATTGTTAGAGCATTGGTGAGACCGAATGGCATAACTACATATTCAAAGTGTCCATACCTTGTTTAGAATGTTGTCTTCCATTCATCTCCTTCTCTGATCCTAACAAGATTGTATGCTCCTCGAAGGTCAATCTTAGTGAAGAACTTTGCTTTTCCAAGGCGTTTCAAGAGCTCTAATATTAGTGGTAGAGGATATGTGTTCTTTATTGTGACTTTATTCAAACCATGATAGTCCACACACATTCGAAGAGTTTCGTCCTTCTTCATTACAAATAGGATAGGGGCTCCTGCGGGGACTTCGGGTGTTTGATAAACCCCTTGGCGAGATTCTCATTAATATCCTTACGTAATTCTATAAGTTCCTCTGGGGATAGTCTATAGATTGGTCTGAAGGGTGGTTGTGCTCCCTCTTGAAGTTCTATGGCACAATCATAAGGTCTATGTTTCGAGAGCATATCTGCAAAGTTTTTTTCAAAGACATCTTCAAACCCTTGGTATTGGTCAGGTAGCTTCATTGAATCATCCTTCTTGGGCTCTTGAGTTGGTATGGAATAGATCATATATGTCGGTTCCTTCCTTACTGCATGTATGAAGGCTTTGGCTCCAACATATTTTGGGTTCTTTTGGATATCTCGACGGGTGATTTTATTATTCTCCTAATTAATTTCTGGATTATGTTTCTTTAACCATGACATTCTAATGATAACCATGTTTATTCGACTCGATATTACATTGAAACATATGTTTCAATCATGGTCACCAAGGTGTACTCTTAGTGGTATGGATTCCATGGTTATATTCCCCGATGCTAGAGGTCATCCATCTACTACTTCAGCTACTACTGTTCTGTTCTTCCGAAGTACTAGAATTCCATGTTTCTTAATGAGTCCTTTATCAATGAAACATGAGGAGGCTCCTGAATCTACCAAAGCTATAAAAGAAAGGGTCCTCCCATACATGATTAACTTCACAGTGGCAAGACATGTTTCTATGGGTGTGGCTGGAATTATGAGACCCTTTCTTATATCATGGTCCTACTGTACGGTCTCTTTTACAACTAAACTTCCTCGTTTCCTTGCTCTACAAGGGTGGCTACGACTTTGGAGTCCGTTCTCTTGTTGGGACATTTAACTGCAATGTGGCTAGGGTTTCCACAATATAGGCATAACTTGTTATCCCTCCTTCTTTGTTTCTCTTGTGGTGTTAGAGGTTGGAACCTCGTTACATCTATCTGCATAGGTTCGGGCATAGAATCATCTCTACTAGTGGGTTGGAAAGGTTTCCATTGGCGAGATCTTCCTTCCACTTGTTTTTCTTGTTTCCTTTCAAAAAGGTGGTTATCACATTGAATAGCATGGTTGATGTATTCATTCAATGTCTTCACCTCTGGCATCGTGAGTAGAAGGCCCTTTCACATCATCTCTTAAGCCCCATCTAAATTGGCTTATGAAATAATCTTCGTGCCAAGTGAGGTCACATATCAATTGCCCAAATTCTCATGCATAGGTAGAGGCAGGGCGGTTACCTTGACGTAGCTTCCAAAGTTTTGTTTCTGCCACTCGACTCGTGTTTGCATCTCCAAATGTGGTGATGAGCTCTCCAAGAAACCCCTCATAGTCATGAAGTATGACCATATCCTTCTCCAAGTTTGGTGCAAACCATGATAATGCTTGACCATAGAGCAAGCTTCCAATAAAACCAACCTTGGATGCATCATCAATGTATCTATCAGGCTGCATACAGATGTAAAATTTGACTTGTTGCAAGAATCCCTGGAACTTTGTGCGATCACCATCAAACTTTTCTGGCATGCAGATCTTAGGTTCCCTCATGAAAGATGAACTAGGTCATTGATTTACTTGCATACTCCCTTGATTTGTCTGAAGACTCCGGATTCATTCTTGTAATTCTTGGAGGAGTGCACTTACATGCCCTGGATGTCCCATCTCAATTTGTGTTTGTCGATGAGTTAGGTCTTCGACTTGTTGTTGGAGACTCTGAAGTGATGCTACAATCTGTTCATAAGCATTCTCCATGATGAATGGTCTTGGATGGAAGCTAGTCTTGCCAAAATGTTAGTGGAGCACTAGATTGTGCTCTTTGACTTCACTAGACCAGATTTTGGAAATACACTTATGATTACAAGAACACCCACGTAGGGAAAATAATACAAGAACACGTAGCTGATACAAGACGTCCCACAACCGAGGACTAATAGGTATGGAAAACTGGACTGGAAATGATACAGGAGATTTCACAACCCGGGATCGTAAGTATGAGACAAAATGTCTGGATTACAAGAACTCCCTTCTGGGAGATGAACTAAATACAAGAAGGAACTTGACAAGATCTCGTACTACGAGATTACAAGAGGACAAGACAAGATGTCCAAGAACTAGACTAGAAAAGACTAGAACAAGAAACAAGACAAGAACTGGAACTGGAACTTGGAGATTACTTAGTTGGCGGTCATGACTCCTTGAGCTCCCAAGACTAGTATTGGCAAGACTGATTATGAATGTGGCCAAACCCTCCTTATATGGGTTTTCCAAGGGTAGTTCTAGGGTGGTTATGAATTGATGATGTCATCGATTCAAAGCATGGTCTCTGGATGTCAGAATCAAGCAAGAAGACAGTCGATCTTAGGGTTTTGGCACGTTCGGGATGTAATGGAAGCATTAGTTTACCCAAATATTGAACCAGGCATGAGGTATAGGATTAACATGGAATCTGAGATTCAGGATGGTTTCCTTTTGTTGGAGAATTCCTCTCCTAATCGCAGCGGAAAGTGTAGAAGACCTTCTCAGGATGAAGACTCTTGCCAACAGTAGAACCTTCAAATAAAAACTGGTACCAATTGAAATATCCAATGATTTTGAAACTTTGGTCACTCAAACTAGACACCTAGAGCTTTTAAATGAGATATCAAACACTCAATTTGATGTAGATTTGAGTTGTCAACTATTTGATTCAAAACAGACTACCTGTCCACTCAAATAGGCTGAAAACTGGACTTCACTAAAACCTAAATAACTCAGAGAGCATAAAGAATTTCATAAAACTCTTCTAGACAGAGGAAGTACTCAAGATAAGCTTTCCAACGAATGTTTAAACACTAAGTTTTGGATACATATGTTGAGAGATATGACTCTCACAAGTAGACTACCCAAAAATGGGTGTGCGGCTGGACACAGCTGAAAACTAGACTTCACTAAAACCTGAATAACTCAGAGAGCATAAAGAATTTCATAAAACTGTTTTAGACAGAGGAAGTACTCAAGATAATCTTTCCAATGAATGTTTAAACACTAAATTTGGATACATATGTTGAGAGATATGACTCTCACAAGTAGACTACCCAAAAATGGGTGTGCGGCTGGACACACTCTATGAGAGTGAACTGAACGAAATGACTCAAACCAAATGAAGTAGATACAAGGGGGCTTCCACGCCTTCTTGCTCTCACCTTGAGTGTCCTCCCTTGCTTCTTTTATAGCCAAGTGACCAAAAACTCTCATGATGAGTTTGAGAGCTCTTCTCCATCATTTCTCCACTACTTTGGACAGCCACTCCTCTTACAATTCAGATTTTGGATTTGATTCTCTTTTGAATGATTCTCTTTTGGCCTCCACTACTTGCTGAAGTAAATGCTTCTATTTTTCATTTTTGTATTTTCCTTCTACTTGAAGAAAATCCTTTTTGCAAAAATATATACGAGCTTACTTCTTTATTTTTAACACTCCCCCTCAAGCTCACATGTGAGCTTGCACCTTCAACCATATCTTGTAAGTTGATGTCGTCCTTGAACCTCTTGAGCTTAGAAGCATCGAGGGACTTTGTAAGCATATCTGCAACCTAGTCATTAGTTCCAATGAACTTTATATCCACATCCTTGCTCAAAACTTTTTCTCGAACATAATGATAATGCACTTCTATGTGCTTGCTTCGTGCATGAAACATTGGATTGTTTGTCAAGTGAATGCTTGACATGTTGTCACCATAAATTGGAATGGTCTCCACCTGCACATCAAGATCAGCCAAGAGCTTCTTAATCCACATAGCTTCACAAGTTGCAAAGGCTAAACCTCTATATTCAGCTTCTGTAGATGATAGTGCAACAATAGGTTGCTTCTTTGAGCTCCATGTGATAGGTTTGCTACCTATCATGAACACATAACCTGAAGTGGATATTCTATCCTCCTTGGAACCAGCCCAATCAGCATCACTGAAGCCCTTTACCTGCAATTCTTCATCATATCTATAAAACAATGCATGATTGATAGTGTGCTTCACATATCTTAGCACTCGTTTGGCTGAATTTAAATGTTCACTTGTTGGAGCTTGCATAAATTGAGAAAGAACTCCAACAATATAACACAAATCTAGTCTTGTGATCGTAGCATAGATCAATGAACCTATAATACTCCTGTATGTAGTTACATCATGTAACTTCTCTCCATCATTTGAGCATAGCTTCACATTTGTGTCCATAGGTTGAGTGAGTGGTTTGCATTCACTCATTCCAAATCTGAAAAGAACATCCAATAGGTACTTCCTTTGCATTAAGTAAATGCCATCTTTCCCATAGACTATCTCAATGTCTAAAAAGTATTTCAGCTCACCAAGATCTAAAATTTTAAACTCCTTACCGAGTTTCCTTTTGATCTCTTGTATTCGTGTAACATTACTTCCTGTTATGATAAGATCATCAACGTATATGCAAATATATACCTGCTTGCCTTCTTCTTTCTTCATGTAGAGAGAGGGATCTGCATTACTTGGACTATACCCACACCTTGTGAGGTACTCGACCAATCTTTGATTCCAAGCACGTGGTGCTTGCTTCAGCCCATACAAAGCTTTCTTCAATCTACAAACAAAATTTGGATGCTTTTTGTCTTCAAATCCAATCGGTTGACTCATGTATACCTCTTCTTGAAGTTCACCATTGAGAAAAGAATTTTTTATGTCGAGTTGGTACAATGCCCATCTCCTTGCTGCACTCACTCCAATCAAGGTTCTAATTGTTCCCATCTTTGCAACCGGGCTGAAAGTCTCTTCATAATCGATGCCGTGAGTTTGCTTGAATCCTTTTGCTACTAGTCTAGCTTTATGCCTTGCTAGAGAGCCGTCAGCATTTCTCTTTATTTTAAACACCCATTTATTTGGAACAATCTTCATACCTTCAGCCTTTGGAACTAGCTCCCATGTGTGATTGTCCTTGAGAGCTTTCATCTCTTCTTGCATAGCTTCTTGCCATTCTTTTTGTGTAAAAGCTTCTTCATATGCATCCGGTTCTTTATCTTTGACCACCTGTGTCATATATGCAAAATGTTTTGCAATAAAACTATCATAGCTCAGCCTTTCAATTGGATACCTTGCTCTTGAAGACCTCCTTTCATTTCCTTTTGAAGATTGCTTCTTCAATTGGTTCAACTTTACCTTCGGTGTGATCACCTCTTCATACTCTTCTTCACTTGTATTTGAATCACTATTTTGGGCAGCACTTTCGGCTTTAGATCTTTCATAAGCTGATGTTGGTGATGAGGAATGACTCCTTAGCCTCCCCTTCCATGTTGAGCTTTCTCCAAGTGATGTAGAAGCTTCTGGACCTGACATTTGAGTGCTTGTTTGCTGAAATTCTTCTTGGACAGCACCTTCATCATCTTCGCAATCTTCTTCAAGAGTCTTCTCTTTCCCTTTGTCTCCAAACCATGGTCTTAGCTCATCAAATACCACATCTCGTGAGACTCGTAGCTCCTTTGTCACCGGATTGTAGCACCTATATCCCTTTTGCTCCGATGAATATCCAATAAAATAACATTTTTCGGACTTTGCCTCCATCTTTGTCCTTAGTTCTTGAGGGATGTGAGCATAACACACACATCCAAAAACTTTGAGATGTGTAAGGTCAGGCTTCTTACCGGAATAAACCTCCTCGGGAGTTAGATTATACACTCCAGCCGTTGTGCACTTGTTCATCAAATAAACGGCCGTACTAGTTGCTTCAGCCCAATAGTTTAGTGGCATCTTCATCTCGTTCAGCATGCATCTTGCAACTTCTGTGATATGTCGATTTTTCCTTTCAGCTATTCCATTTTGTTGAGGTGTGTACCTACATGTAAATTGTCTCTTGATTCCATTTTCATAAAGAAAGTCTGAAAATTCTTTGGAGAAATATTCTCCTCCTCCATCGGACCTCAAGGTCTTTATGTAGCGTCCTGTTTCCTTTTCTACCTGTGCTTTAAATCTCTTGAACATGGAGAACACATTTGATTTTTGTTTTATGCAAAACATCTATACTTTCCTTGAATGATCATCAATAAAAGTGACAAAATATCTATTACCAGCCACTGATGGTTGTTGTGATGGTCCCCATACATCCGTGTGTATCAAGTCGAGGACATTCCTTGCCACATAGTTGCTTTTCTTGAATGGTTGTCGAGTTTGCTTTCCTAGTTGGCATGCTTCACAAAACTCATGTAGTCCGGCATCATTGAATCTTGGAAGACCTCTTACCACTTCATGGTTGCTCATGTCCTTGAGCTTGGGAATGTTGATATGTCCAAACCTTTTGTGCCACAAATCGATTTCAGCTATCCTCTTGTTTCCAAACTGAATATACATCACCTTTCCATGCGGTTGTTGAATGTCCAAAGTGAACATCCTTCCTTCTTTCCTTCCTTAAGCAATGACCTTGAATCCTTCTTTTGGGTTCTTTATAAAGCAGCCTTTTTCATTGAAGATAACATGATATCCTTTCTCTACCATTTGTCCTACTGAAATCAAATTCTTTGCAATAGTAGGAACATGAAGAACATCAGCCAATACCTTCTTGTCTCCAAGCTTGATATCTCCAACATGCTCAATTGCGTGTTGAGTTTCATCGCCGGTCTCTACACATCCTTTTCCACTTGGAGCTTGTAGCTTTGTGAACAAATCTCCTTGGCATGTCATATGGTTGCTGCAACCTGAATCTATGAACCATTTTTGGTCATCACTTCTCGAGTTGTTGTAGTCATGCTTCATGGCAAGCATGGTTTGCTTGTCTCCTTCACTTGATGTACTCGCATAGTTATTTTGGCTCCTTTGGTTGCCTCCATTCAGCCTTCCATTCTTTTGCCAACAATCATTTGCATAATGTCCTAGTTTACCACAATGATAACATGTTATACCTTTATGAGGATTGTATGAACCTCGACCTCTTCCTCTATTTCTTCCTCGACCTCTTCCATGTGTGTTGTCATTTGATTTGTCCTTGTTGTCGTCCGAGTTGTGTTGGCTGAAATTTGTATTGTTGTAGCTTCTTCCTCTTCCTCTCGAGCCTCCTCTTGAGTTTCTTCCTCTACCTCTTCCTGCATATAACATTTGACTATGGCTGTCCTTACCTTTGTTGCCTTCTCCTTGTTGAGCAACCTCTTCAGCCACAAGATTTGGTATAATTTCGTCAAATGTTGGTAGAGGATCTCTATAAAGGATGTTTGTGATGAGGGGCTTCCACTTTTCTTCACTCCTCAAGCCATTGAGGGTTGTTTGGACGATGTCTTCCTCTTCTATCTTGCATCCAATTGATGCTAGTTGATCTCGAAGCTCCTTAATCCTCAATGTATACTCACTAATGCTTTGGTTTGAGCTTTTCTTCATGTTGTTGAGCTCGTTCTTGAGTTGCATCCTCCGAGACCTTGTTGAGGTAGCATACAACTTCTCCAATGCTTCCCAAACTTCTTTGGCTGTTTCTAAGCTTTGCACATGACCAATCATAGTGTTAGAAATAACTTGTGAGATGAGGAACATCACCCTTCGATTCCTCTCTTCCCAATCAGCAAATTGTCTCCTTTGTGCCGGAGTAATGTTGGGATCTTCAAGGTCTACCGGTTGTGGATCATCTCCACTAACTAAACCCCATAAACCTTTACCTTTAAGGTAATTTATCATTCTATACCTCCAAGACTGAAAATTGTCTTTATCTAACTTCTCAACTTGTTGTCCTAAATCAGCCATTGAAAACTTCCAAGATTGAAGTTTACCTCAAGTATGTTGTGGCGCTCTCTCTTGAATTCACGAAGCTTCCCCTTGATTTGTAGCTTTCCCTTTGCTTCAGTTTAGTTCCAATGCTTTGCCTCTTCAAACTCCAAGGCTCTGATACCAAATGTTGGAGAATTCCTCTCCTAATCGCAGCGGAAAGTGTAGAAGACCTTCTCAGGATGAAGACTCTTGCCAACAGCAGAACCTTCAAATAAAAATTGGTACCAATTGAAATATCCAATGAACTTGAAACTTTGGTCACTCAAACTAGACACCTAGAGCTTTCAAATGAGATATCAAACACTCAATTTGGAGTAGATTTGAGTTGTCAACTATTTGATTCAAAACAGACTACCTGTCCACTCAGTTAGGCTGAAAACTGGACTTCACTAAAACCTGAATAACTCCGAGAGCATAAAGAATTTCATAAAACTGTTCTAGATAAAGGAAGTACACAAGATAGGCTTTCCAAAAAATGTTTAAACACTAAGTTTGGATACATATGTTGAGAGATATGACTCTCACAAGTAGACTACCCAAAAATGGGTGTGCGGCTGGACACAGCTGAAAACTGGACTTCACTAAAACCTGAATAACTCAGAGAGCAAAATAAATTTCATAAAACTGTTTTAGACAGAGGAAGTACTCAAGATAAGCTTTCGAACGAATGTTTAAACACTAAATTTGGATAGATATGTTGAGAGATATGACTCTCACAAGTAGACTACCCAAAAATGGGTGTGCGGCTGGACACACTCTATGAGAGTGAACTGAACGAAATGACTCAAACCAAATGAAGTAGATACAAGGGGGCTTCCACGCCTTCTTGCTCTCACCTTGAGTGTCCTCCCTTGCTTCTTTTATAGCCAAGTGACCAAAAACTCTCATGATGAGTTTGAGAGCTCTTCTCCATCATTTCTCCACTACTTTGGACAGCCACTCCTCTTACAATTCAGATTTTGGATTTGATTCTCTTTTGAATGATTCTCTTTTGGCCTCCACTACTTGCTGAAGTAAATGCTTCTATTTTTCATTTTTGTATTTTCCTTCTACTTGAAGAAAATCCTTTTTGCAAAAATATATACGAGCTTACTTCTTTATTTTTAACACCTTTGTCCATGACACTAAACATGTAAGTTCATTTATCTGCAAACTCTCATAAGCTTCAGACTTGTACTCCTCGAATTGACCTTCAAAGGTTTTCTTCAAAAGTATTCTTAAAAACTAAATTTGACTTTTCTTCAATCTTCAAAAACCTCAACTTGCTAAATATGAACCATAATACTTGAGAAAATATGCAAACTAGATATACAATAGTGTACTCATAAAGAAATCATTTGCTTGACAATAAATGTAGCAAGTACTGACTCTAAACTTGCTATCTCCTGTCCTCTCAAACCTGAAAACATACGCTAGGATCCACATATTTGCATTTACCTTACGAAAAGTTTCTCAACCTACTTCTACTGTGTCATGTAAATACACTAAACAGAATCAGGAACTGAATCCTGGAACCTGTGATTGACAACTCACAACTTAGTGTATTATGAAAACTAGGTGGTTCATCTGAGACTGTACTCAAGTCAACTCAACTCAACTCAACTCAAAATTTCATATCTATGATGTCATCTTTTCATCATCCTTATTCTATTTGAAAGTGTTCATACCTCTTTCCTTCATAACCTGGTAAAAACATATATGTGTGCACTTCTGAAAACATACCTTTTTGAAATATCAAATTTCTCTTCAATAGAACTCTAGAACCTTCTCCTGAACAAGAACACCTAGCAGGAACTTTCTCCAGACATTCTTCTTCTCCCTTCTTCTTTCAAAGCTTGAACATAAAGAGAAACTGAAAAAGGAAATATAGGAATACCTGGAATTCTTATAGATATGACTCTGCATTCTTTCACATATGGCTAAAAGTAAGTCTTCATGTTTCATCACCCCCTTGGATGATTTAACATTAGTCTCCATAATTCTTCATATTATATCAAACTTTATGAAAATTGGAACATCTTCCTTCTTTCAATAAATCTGATCTTCGATGATTTAGCATTGCTACCATATCATCAATACATGTGTCTTGAAACAAAATATCTAAACCCTTTTATTAGTACTGCAGTTGCCAATAGCTTTCACTATAACTCTTCAGCTTCCCATATTGTAGAATACGGTTACCTGATCAAAACAAAACCTTGCTCAAAGCATTTTAGGACTCATAACCTTTTGCATAACAAGTATTTTCTTCTATTTCTCTACAACCCAAATTCGATACAACCTGAACCTTTGACTTACTTCTTCCAATGCTAAGAACTTCACAAACAAAGGATAAACAAATGACTCATAAATACTGAAGATCTTCATGATCATTCAAGATCATCCAAGATTATATAAGATCTTACAAGATCATATGAGATCATCCAAGATCAATGATCTCTCCAACAAAATACATATGTAGAATCCGCTCTCATCAAACCTTCATGGCTGAATGTTTGATTTATTACCTGAATGTCTCTAAGTTTCCATGCTACTTACATAAAGTTGTAAAACGTTTCTTTAACCAAATCCTTTCCAACAATCTGCAACTCCTACTTGAAACATAAGTGGACAAACTTCTCACCTTGAGAACTCCAAAAGCTGCAAGTTTATACTTCATATCTTCATATTCTACCCGGGTGAAATGTGATAGTACCTGTTTGACTTTCTTTTGGCTAACTCCACTTCTCAATCAAGTGATAGGATGTGGTGGATCACCTTTTTTAATACAAGCATGTATCCAAAAATCAAGACAATCATAGATTCTTCAACTGATTGGTATATAAAAAAAATCTGAATTTTGTGAAGTTTTTTGAAAATACTGAATATGAGGTAACTTTTCCAAACACAAAAACTCAACCCAAGTCTTCAACATTTGCTACAAAAAAACTCCTTTACCTCAAGAGTTACATAAAGAAGAAATATACTTCTCTACAACTTGTCATATACCAAGTAGCTCTGCATTGACATTCCAAGAACTCTTTGAGGGAACATATCAGCTGCTTTTCTTTTTTAAATGATGGACTTTCTTCTTCTGCATCTTTCTTCCACCTGATTATGTCAACATCTTCAAATTTCTCTTCCATTACTTTTGTTTTCTTCATCTTGAAGTAGCAAGTACTCTTAACTTCTTCAAATAAACTTTTTCTCTTCCTCTAGTACTAAGAGTAAGAGACAAAGACAAACATGGTATACAAATGGAAGTGAATATAAAATTAGGTTTTACCATCTCCTCATATCTCTGAACCAAAACTTTGCTTCAAATGTGACGGATATGACTGAATTCACCAACCTTTTGCCTGAATGATTAATTACCTTTCTAGAGTTACCTCTCTAGATACAAAATGTGAGCAAAAACTTCCAACCAACTTACAACACAAGATTGGCTAAAAATAAAATTGATGCTCTCCACATTTGCCTTCTTAGATGAGCTTTCTCCATGAAAAAGATCTCTCAAAAATCTCTAGAATAACCTCTAGATACTTGTTTTTATGTAGCCTTCAACTTTCAAATAATGAAAGTGTATAGAAGCACTCCTTGAATCCTTCAAATCTCTTCATAACTGCTCTTCTAAGATATGACCTGCAAATGATAATCTGATAGTAGAAGCTGATACCTATGATTGGATGTTGATCTCATTCCTTCATCTTCTCTAAACCATTGTTTTTACTTGAATTTGAAATAGCCTTCTCTTCATCAAGTCTTGGTCTTCAAACAATACTTCTGTAAAGTATTTTCATACTCTTCCAAAAGTATTCGGCTGCTAACAGATCATCAACTTCATACTTCCACACTGATGAATAAACATGCAACTGAATTGTCTAATTCTCAAATCTCTACTCATCTAGATTAAGTGTGTATGTCAAATGTTAAAAAATGCTCTTAAATCAAATGTTGTAAACCTGGAAGTTTGGAAACCTGTGAACTTGGATAAGCTCTGATACCAAAGCCCTAAAGCTCTCATACCAAATGTTGGAAATTTAGTAGGACCATAACTAATACCACAGGTCCAAGTTCCATAGGTCTAGGATCAACAACATAGATTCCACCAATCTCCCAATATTGACAAAAGATGAACATATCACATTTAATCATACAAATGATGAGACAAAGATAGAGAAATATTAGACAACTTGTGTAAAGTGTTACGTAAGCCATTGCTTACTCACACTATCATATATACAAATTTCAATTTACAATGTGGGAGGAAAACTCCCAACCACTCTATGTGAACAAAAATAGATGGATGAGTGAATATACAGATGTAACAAACATATTCAGATGTATGGACATGAATCTGAATATATATGAGATTTGTAACCTAAACGGTTGTAGAAGAGTGAATATGAGTGACAGAAAGAGGAAGCATCAGTCTAAAATTAATAATCAGCAAACCCTCATCTGAACTTAGGATATGAAAGACCCTAAGTCAGATATGTGTGTGAAAAGATCACATACTTCAAAAAGTAGTGAAGAATGCTAACACGTTTGCTGTCAGAAATCCTCAAACTCATATGAACATACCTCCTCGAACACCTCATCCAATATGCATAAAGCATACATATAGTGATTCTCTTGTACCTATGATGAGTAGGACTCCTCCTGATATGGATGCCGCTGCCTCCATAATTTCCTAGTAGTACATGTGTGCATAAAGAGAATATGTACCTGAATAGTTAACATAAGATGCAAATCTTATGTTAACCTCCATCCAATGTCTTTGAAGTACACGGAAATCTTCATGTAGAAGACAATCTTCAAATACATTATGTAGATGGTTGATCCACATCACCAAGATGCTGATGGGTAAGTCCGCTTCATAAGCAAGAGTGTGAGCACACTCTTCTCCAAGAAGTACTCCATAGCTGCTCCTCAACATGCTCCAAGATAGCACCATGGCTGCCCCATGTGCTAAGAGAACCACCTCTATTGAGGTACCAAGAACAACTGTTGAACTAGGTTTAGGATGATTCAACAATGATCCAATGCTCTTCTTATATAGTATGTTCTCCATGATAATCAAGCACAATAAAAATGCAATAAAACACGATCAATACTTCGAAACTCAATCAGGAAAAATCTATCACTATCGCGATCCTTTGTTGTATCGTTAATCAGAACAAATTCAATTGCTTTTCAAAAATTTATTTCACGATCTGCATGTTGTTGCTCACGTGTATTGAACGCCGATGGATTATTTAGGAGGACAATGCTCTAGCCACGGTGCCCAACACCTTTGGTTGTAGAGAGTACTAAAGGACTAGCTACACATGTTGTAAACTATGGACAATTTTGACCAATAGGATATTGGATCTTTGTTTTCCAACAATGAAATAATAAGGCTAGCTAGTCTTAGTTGGATGATCAAAACCTTCCCAAGGGCCTATAATAGCATCAAGAATATATCTTCCCCTAATGAAGTCTTTCTACTCAAGGAGGATGATGTCCTTCATGATAGGGCTGAGGCGATGAGCTAGAGAAGAAGCAAATATCTTGTAAATAGTGTTGAGGCAAGTAATGGGCCTTCAATTATTAAGGTTATCTTTTGGGCCCCTCTTATGAATCAATTTTATAACTCTAGTGTTGATCTTTATACGAAGAGTGCCTTTGCTAAACAATTCTTTCCAAATCAAGAGAATGAAAGGAGTCAGGAAGTCACCAACAACAATGAAAAATTCATTAGATAAGCCATCAATACCCGGAGACTTGCAGGGTTTCAATTTATGGATGGTTTACTTCAACAGAGGTTGCCTGAGGAGTTTAATGCCGATGCAGGGTAGAGGCACAAATATTACAGGAGAGAAGTTATGGAAGTGGTTCATCGCTGCTTCGTCCGTCGCTGCTCGGATGACGTCGCTGCTTCGTCCGTCAACACTGCTCGGATGATGTCGCTGCTTCGTCCGTCGCTATCAATATGGGTATAGCTCAAATGTGTCGTCCGTCACTGCTTCATCCGTCGCTGCTTCTTTCGACCTCATTTTACCGATCCAGGGGACCTGCGACAGAATAAATGAGCCTTGCAAAGAGATCCAAAGAGGCCTACGTCGCTCGTGGAGAGGCAAATCCTCAATCGAAAACCATCAGTCGTGAAAGAGCATCGAAAACCGGCCAGGCACCAAACTATCAATCGTGGTGAAAGCCAAACCATCAATCGTGGTGAAAGTCAAACCATCAATCGTGGTGAAAACTAGCCAGTCGCAAAACCATCAATCATGAAGTGCATCGAAAACGGGCCAGGCGCCAAACTTTCAATCGTGGTGGTGAAAACCAGCCAGTTGCAAAGCCAAACCATCAATCGCGGCTCAGCAAACCATCATTATTGAGAAAACCGGGCTGTCGCCACGATGGATGGTTTTCCTCTGCCTGCGCCAATTCGTTTCCCGCCGATTGGTGGCTTTTGACCTGCGACAGTCGGCTGTCATTACCACGCGATGGTCGCTTTTAGCAGAATTATTTCTTTGTTCTTGTGCTTAAGCTTCAAGTCCTTCATATTGGGAACGACTTAACTCTTTGTCAAAGCGACTCACAAGAAATTACTTCAGCTCATTGCAGTCGACATCTTCTCTAAAAATTTGAGTTTGTTCATCAAAAGGAAAAAGATCTTCTTTCTCGGGGTGTCCCTCTTTTGTCATGGATTTGGCGACCCCCTCTCTTGTGAGAAGTAACTTGGCCCCTCCTCCCGAGGAGACCGATAACCTGGCCTCTTTGTTGGAGGGGGGTTCTTGTGCCGCCCTAGGGACCTTCGAGAGGGCTGAACCCCCCGTGGTCTCCCTCAATAGATCCGCAATCCTGTCAACTCAGGAGGAGCTCAAGAAAGTTTGCCTCCTCGGCCAAATGTTCGGCCCTAAGCCCTCGCTAGAAACTCTGCGACAGTGGCTTCGTAATGAGTGGTTCCCCCGTGGGCTAGTTGTTTGTAAGTGTCAGTTCTTACCGGCAAACCACTTGCTGCTAGTCTTTGAAAATGAAGATATGGCGTTTCGAGCCCTTAGTGTCGGAACTTGGCAACTCGGCCGGGCGACCCTGTGCCTATTTAGATGGTCCCCTGATTTTACACCCGACAAATCGAAATCGCTTAGGTACCCTCTCTGGGTTGAGCTCCCTAACCTGCCTTACTTTTTGTACAAATTCGTGTGGGACATCGTTTCTCCTATCAGCAAGCCATTGGCCTCACGCGAGGACATTGGTGGTCTCATTTATGAAGGTGCAAGACACTCGTTCAACGCTAGGTGGCACCCTCAAATCTGTGTCGAGGCAGACCTCAGTTTGCCACTTCCATCAAAGATCAAACTGGACTTGGGCGAAGGGGATGTATGGGAGCAAGACATCAGTTACGAAAACCTCCCCAACGCGTGCTTTCGCTGTGGCCAACAAGGTCACAGGATTAAAGATTGCCCTCTAAGATGAAAAAGCAAGCGAAATCAAGAAGCCCCCAAAAATGCTCAAGATAGCAATGGTGCATTGAATCACTCGACGAAAGTAGAGGATTTCAAGGGCCCCCTTAATCCAGAAGCTGATGCAGACGGGTTCATCGAAGTCAGAAGAAGAAGGAAAAGAAGCCCTAGGGCAACTTCTGAGCGAAACAACATGTCAGTTTCCCCCTCCAGCAACTTGTATTGCAATCTGGAAAAGGACATCAATGAGTTTGACTATCCTGGTGGGAACCAACTTGAGGTGGATACCGACGTCAAAGGCCTAGAGATCCCTAACAGTAAAGAAACCTTGCAGGAGGGCTACACTACAAGCAAAGAAGACGGCTTTACTACTAGCAACGAAGATAACATGGATAGTGAAAGCTCCATCATCGGATCGACTATTCCGGAAACGGAGCTGAAAACGGTGCCTAGCTCTTCCCAGCAGGAGGCATCCGGCAAAGGAAAACAACCTATGGAGTTACCGTGGAAAAGCCCCCACAAGAACCTATTGCTAACTCGGAATCCGATCCGAGCGAAAAAGAAAGATGAATCCAAGAAAAGAAAGGACAAAGCTCCCGCCCGCAAAGAGGGATCACTACGACAATGATCATCATCTTGTTAAATGCTAGAGGGCTAACTGACCCCTCAAGAGCGATCATCATTGGTCAATGGCTTCGCGACATTAGCCTAAACCCAGATTTTATATGTATTCAAGAGATTAAAATTGACGGAGAAGACCTCCAGAAACGGCTTAGACATGTCTCCTCGACCCATGTTTGGATTTCAACGGCGCATCAGCGGGGGTCCGGTGGAACGGTAATCGGTATTAATCAACTGTGGTTTGAAAAGCTTGAGAAATCCATCGAAGACGAATGCCATCGATGGATTGCTGTTTCTTTCGGTGCTCCCTTTTGTTTTACTTTAGTTTCTTTGTATGCCCCTAATGGGGAGTTAGCGAGACTCAACACTTGGGCCTCCATGGACTCGCTCCCCCACAACGTGCTTATTTGTGGTGACTTCAACATGGTTGAGGACCCTACGGACAGATGGATGGGCAAGGGTAGGGTCATCGATATTCGGGAGAAAGAAACGTGGGGCAAAACTAAACTACACTTGGATTTGGTCGAATTCAAAGACTCGAATGGCTTTTCTTGGTCAAATCTCCAAGCAGGCGAGGACCTGAGGAAAGCTAGACTTGATAGATGCTACATTTCGCAGAGTGTTACTCATCAGTGGGGCTACCCTTCCCTCTCGCAACGCACCGACCTCACCATCTCTCATCATTACCCGATCGTCATCACTTTTCAACCCCCCACCAAGATCCGTAAGGCTCCTTGGTTCCATGCCAGTGTGCCCTCCTTCTCTCTCCCCTCCGTCCATCAAGAAATTTCTAATGTGTGGAAGGAGGCATTCGCCTCTGGCTTGTCCCTAGCCAAGTGTTGGAGAAGTGCGGTCGATAAGTCACGACAGATCATGATTAGATCCAGGAAGATGCTAGAGACTGTGCGGCGGGCTTGCAGAGAAGCTCTATATCATAGACTCTGGCGGCTCGAGGAGGAAGTGAACAAAGGAAAATCTCAAGCCCAGAAAGGACTCCAAAAAATCAGAGCGCTGCTGAGATACAAGGAAGAGATACAAAGGAAAAATTTGCATATTTTCTTCAAGGAGTGGTGGGCTGGCAAAGCCGACAAACCCACCAAAGAGATGTGCCGTATCCTCAAAAGGAAACACAACAGAGAATCGATCCCCTTATTGCTAGACGCAAATGGCAATGTATGCAATACGGAAGAAGATAATTTCGGGATCATTGAAGGGCACTTCACGAGACTCCTGGGGACCTCAAACCCCCTCTCCCACCATAGAAGAGACTGTATGGCAGCCATATCTAGGGTTTCCCCCCACAGGATACCACTCAACCTTCACCCTCTGCTTCATGCCTCTATCTCTGAAGTCGAAATCATTGAGGTCATTGATGCCCTCCCTTCAGGTAAAAGCCTAGGACCCGACGGGCTCACTAATGAGTTCTTTAAATCCTTCAAGTTGGTGGTTGCCACCCCTCTTCGTTTGGTTTGGCAAGAGGCACTCAAGTTTGGCGCGCTTCCTTCTTGTCTCAACAATGTCATTATCAATTTAGTACACAAAAAAGGGGAAAAGAACAGAATAGAGAACTGGCGCCCCATTACAATGCTCCAAACAGGATACAAGATCATCGCCAAAGTCATTGCCAACAGAATCTCTTGCCACTTGAGAGCGTGGTTAAGCGAGGACCAAAAAGGCTTCATCAAAGGCAGGTCAATTTTGGAAACCATTATAGATATCTGGGAAGGTCTTGAATTTGCAAATGAGTCCAAACAAGAAGTTGTTTTCCTCAAGATCGACTTTGATAAAGCCTACGACAGGCTAGAATGGGACTATATTCTACAGTCGCTACAAGATCTTGGATGTAGTCAGAAATTCACCAAGATGATCATGACCCTTCTCGGAAACGCATCGACCCAAATTAACATTAATGGAAAACTTTCAAAGGTGATCAAACTTAGAAGATCTATCAGACAAGGGTGCCCACTGGCTCCCCTTCTCTTTGCCATTGCCACGGAAGGGCTTAGCAGGCTGGTGGAGCATCAGGTGGAAGCTGGTAACATTAAAGGCCTTCGTTTGCCGCACGACCACAGTCAGATCACCATGAGACTTTTTGCCGATGATATGAACGCTTTTGTTCACAATGATAGTACCAGCCTGGAGACGTTTTGGAAGTGTCTTGCTACCTTTTATGAAGCCTCTGGATCCATAATCAACCACTCTAAGACCGCCTTTAGAGCTATTGGTGGGTCACAGCCCGACTGTCTCATTGATCATGGCTGTCAAATCATTCTACAGGGCCAAATTTTTCGGCTTCTTGGGATTCCCTTGGGGTTTGGCGTCTCTATGGAACAGTGGTGGAACTAGGTGCTTGCCAAACTCGAAAACAAGCTTAACTATTGGAGAGGTATGCAAATCAATCTTGCTGGTCGTGCTATGGTTATCAACACGTTCCTCTTATCATCTACCATTTATTTCCTTTCTTGTTGGAGACCGAAAGAGCAAGATCTGTCCAAACTGGATAGTATTTGTAGAAACTTCCTTTGGCCGGGCGACCACAATAGGAGAGGGGTGCCTAAAATCAAATGGTCCATCTGCACCAGCCATAGAGATAGTGGGGGACTTGGTATCTTGGACATTGGGTGCATGGCTAACAAACTGTCGGCCATATGGATGATTAAGGATTGGTGCAACGGGGAGGCCTCGTGGGCCAAGTTGATCTTCAGAAACAAGAATGAGTTGGCGCTCATGGGTTTCCCAAATTGGAAGAATCTTGACATCTTGACCTTGCTGTTTTCCCCGATCCCCGTCTTCCCGAAAGGCGCTAATCTGGTGTGCTCCCTTTGGAAGAGTTGGAATAAAGTCAAAAGCTTCACAAGAATCAGTGAAGATTGGAAGTGGGCTGCCGGTATCAGACAAAACGACTCTATTTGGTTTCTGATCCATGGCATCCGGAGAGTGGATTCTTGGAACATTCGAAATGCCAAGAAGCTATGGAACAAAGGCTTCAAAAAATGGAAACATCTCTGGAAACAAGACACCAACCGCTGGATCAACTTTGAGGATATTGACCCTAGCATCAACATTTCGCATGAAGAATGGAACACGTTGCAAAGCAGATGTCTTGCCTGGGACCGAAACAAAGTTCACCTTCTCATGGGACACGACATGTCGAGCTCGTTTGGTCTCAAATGGCACAATGGGAACAGCCTATCAAAAATCCCGAACATCAAAGAAACGATCGACTATCAGGTTAACCTCAACAAAAAGTGGTGCCTGTCATGGACGCAGCTTCGGTGGGACATGAAGTTCATGGCTATCTGGCACCCCCTCATAGAAATCAAAAAGTCTGTCCTCTTATGGCAAATTCTTCATCATGGAATCTGGACCAACCTTAAGGCTAGCAAAATTTGTGGGACCCCTCCCTGGTGTAAACGCTGCTACTGGTCTATCGAAGATGTTTCACACATCTTCTTTACCTGCCCCAACTCCAACAGACTCTGGCAGGTGGTTGGAAAGAGAATTAGACTTCAAAAACGTCTCAATTGGCAGCAAGCCCTGCTGGGAGAAGCGATCGGCTGCTCCGCGTCTCTCTAGAGCGCCATCAGAGGGGAGGTCCTATGGAAAATCTGGCGGGAAAGATGTGCTTTCAACTTCGATGACTCCCCCAAGGAGTGGTCAATTGAGAAATCGTTGTTCCTCCTTGGCAAAAGGATTTTCAACTATAAAAAATCCCCCCCTTTAGGCATCATCAAGTACTCCTTTTGATCGATAACAAGCTTAAACCCAAGTGGGTCCCACATGAGGGTGATGAGAGGGTAATTAACCTGCTTTGTAATGTCATCTAAGCTCTATAAAAGCTTCCCCTGCTTTGTGAGATTTGGGGGGTCCCGTGGGCACTAGTCCCCTTCTCTTGTACTTTTCTTTATTTAATTCAAGTCCGCGAGAGTAGGCTAATGCCGAACTTCCTTTATATTAAAAAAAAAAAATTATGGATGGTTTCTTTAGCCTCACCGGCAGTGAGGGGCAGGTCGAGCATGGTAGCCAGGTTGGAAGGAATAGTCTTTTTTTCCTCTTAAGCGCAATAAAAGCTCTAGCTCTATAGATATCCTCCCCCCACTTGGGAGAGCTAGAGAAAACATCTATAAAGAAACTAATGGCCTCCTGCTAGTTCTCCTTAGTGTTGAGAGCAAACCCAACAGATCTTTTCATAACCAAAGGGATGAATTCCTTAATCGTCTTCTTTTTTAGTAGAGAAAACATACTGTCACAAGGTCTATCCACTTTTCCCACCCAAAATTCTCTTGATGCAGAGAGAATCTGACTAGCCACAAGGTGTGAGAAGCGTATCAATTTCTCTAGAAATGTCAAGTCTTCTTGTAGCTCTAAGATCAGTTCTAAGGATCTTAAAGTGTCTAAAGAGGATTTGGACATCTTTGACATTTTAGCCCAAGCAATAGAAGGGCTAGATTTAAAGCTAAAATGGTGTCTAAAGATATCTTTGGTTTCCTCAATGACACAAGGGATCTGAAGTAAAGTAGAATCAATATGAGGCCATCCGGACCTAGGAATGGAGCACACAACCTTGAGAGAGATCAATAAAGCTTTGTGGTGTGAGATACAAATAGAGGGATCAACCAACACTTTGGTAAAACCAAACTGTTGATGGTACCAAATGCTAATGTAGAATCTCTCTAGCCTAGCCTCAATTAGGGAGCTCCCCTTCTTTTTATTAGACCAAGTGAACCCAGTTTGGAAAGACAAATCTAAGAGATCATAAGCAGGTCACCAGCCTAATCCAGGCATTAAGATGCTGACCTTGAATAGTGGAGCCTTTCTTATTAAGCCTATCAATAAGACTAGTTACCAAACTAGCATGATAGGCCCTTTAAGACTGTAGATTTCATCCCAACAGAAGGATCTACTCATCGGACAATTAGCAAAATAGACACTCACTAGAGTACACTCATAAGGCTTGCCTAGGGTGATACCCACCCATTGGTTGGAAGGACTAACTAAAACATCTTGAACATAGGGGTATAAACTATGCATGATGCTAGTGGTGGCACCCCCCCTACCCAGAGTATGATTGGTGTAAAACCAATCATGCTTGGAAGAGACCAGCTTTAAGTGTAGGCTATGCTTCTACCCACTCAGCCTCACTTCTTGAAGGCAAATGGCATCAATTTTCAAGGAAAGGTAAGAAATCCAATTGGAATGCACTTAACTCTAATAGGGCATGGCAACCCTTTGACATTAAAGGAGAGCAGACATCATGATAAAATAAAGCATAGAAATCAGATATAACCAAATCATTTCTTAATGTTTTTAAAGATTTTACTGAAAGCATTAGAGTTTCGCGAAAGACTTTTCCTTTTGCCCTTGATACCAACATCCTTAAATGAGGATTTATTTATAATTTGATTTAGAGGAGAAATAATTTCCTTTTGAATCAAGCCCAAGTTTGATATCTCAACACCTTTCATTTGTAGGTCCTAGAGCTCCACTAAATCCTGATTGTTTAGTTCCACCAAGAACCTGAGGGCAATGTCATCATAATGCTTGTTAGAGTTTTATTCCTCTTTTGTAGATTCAAAGAATTGAGGGTGTCGAGTAGACTGTCCTTTCTTCCTATTCTACACAATGACCCACTCCTCTTTATCCTTAACTTTTGGGTCCACATTCACAGCATCCTTTCCTTTCAAAGGAACTTGCATAGGTTCAGTAATAGAAATAGGAGGTGAGACAGAGTTTACCTTATGATCCAAGATATCCAGAGGGTTAGAGACCTCTTCTAGAAGAGCATCAAATTGATTAGTCCATTGGTTCTGTTTCTTTATAGGTAGTGTTACTTGTTGGGGTTTACGAGTCATTCCACCTGAGCCTGGCTTGGGGGGCGCTTGGGCAGGGGGGTTAGGGGAAAGATCAGAAGATTTATTTTTCGACAACAAGGGATAGTCCCAAACCTAGTGATCTTGTGTGAAGCATTTAAAACATGCATTAGGTAGGTTCGTATAGAGCATTTTTGCTCATGAAGCAAACACCCTCAGAGTTAGTTATTTTGAGAATCATCTTAACCAGTTTGCTTATGTCTAATTCCACCAACACTTGAGGATCCCATCTCGGATTGATATTTCCTCGAGCTTTTTTACCTAGCACCTTACCCAAAAGAGCACGAAGATTTTAAATGCACGGGAAAAATTGAATCGGCATATTTGACAGGTTGACCTAGACGAAACCTAAGTGGGCTTAGGCCCCTGAGGATTGAATCTCGAGTACCATCTAAAGAACGATATCAGAGTGGAACAAATAATTTGATGCCAGGCATCCACTCGCACACTAAAATCGATGCGAGACATCAACTTAAGCTTGCAAGCCAATGCCTGGCATCGAATTTAGGGTGCAAAGTCAATGCAAGGCATTGATTTGCACCCTAACGTCGATGCCAGTCATCGAGTTAATCCTACAAGTCGATTGCAGGCATCAAATTTGTGTGAAATTGGATGCTTGGCATCGAGTTGCACACAAATTTGATGCCCGTGGCATCAACTTGAACCCTAAAGTGGATGCCAGGCATCAACTGTAGGGTGCAATTTGATGCTTGGCATCAACTTTGCACCCTAAAGTCCATGCTTGGCATCGATCCTTTAGCTTGAAAACCACATTAACATAAGAGCTAATTCTTTTGAGGCCATTTCAAGGATGCTGAGTTAAAAGGTGAGAGGTCCGTCAAGAAGCTCAAAGTCACACGGAGCTCTGTGGATGAGCATCATGACAGAGACATTGGTCACTAGACAAAATCCAAGAAAAGCCATGCATCTAAATCCTTTGAGAAGGCCAAGAACCTAGTTGGCATGTCATCTGGTGGACAGAGTAGCATAAAAATAGCTGAGGATGATGCAAGTAGGAAGGAGAGTTTGAAGGAGATAGAGGTCTTAAGGAAAGATTGTCCACTCCGGGACATGAAAAACTTGGAGTGGTGCCTTCAATATGTTGAAGAGAAGAATGCAGTCCTTCTTGTGTTTGCAGGGGCATATGGGAGAGTCAAGATCATGACAACATATGCGTTTGAGTATGGCCTTGTGTTCAAACTGGACTATGAAGATGAGGATTCCGACACCCTCCTTTTCCTGGTAGAGACATCGAAGGGGCTACAAAATGTAATATGCAAGATGGATTTCTTGTGCCCTAAGTGCTTTGTGCCAGAGAGCTTGCAGAGATCTGCAGGGACTCAATGAACTTGATTAGAGACTTAATTCCATGGATCCAAGGAAACATTATGCCAACACAATAGAAGATGACAACCCCTGTAAAGGCAAAGGGTAAGAAGTGCGTGCAGAAGAAGCTATTGAAGAAAAAGAAGAGAGTGGATGGAGGGAACCAAATCCACTTTCCTACAATCTAGGAAAAGTGAAGATCTAGTTTGATCTACTTTTAGGTGATTGATTGATTACAACCCACCACAAATTCGTGGAATTCGGGCTCTCTCTTTATCCCTTTCCATGTGTAAATCCTATACATCCTCTAAAATCCAACTATATAGAAAAGAATTTTCAACATCCATTTGATAGTTATTCCAATTCTTAAAAGATGCTACACTCATGAGTACTCTAATTGTAGGCATCTTGGCCATAGGTGAGAACGTCTCTTCATAATCAATACCTTAGGTTTGAGCATATTCTTTAGCCACAAACCTTGCTTTCTTCCTATTAATTGATCCATCAGAATTCTTCTTTACCTTGTAAATCCACCTTGATCATATGACCTTGAATGATGGTTTCTTGGGAACCAATTCCCAAGTCTGATTCTCTTAAAGAACTTCTATCTCTTCTTCCATGGCATCTCTCCATTGTGGCTTCTTCTTGCCCTCTTCATATGTTGATGTTTCTTTGATGTTTGTATCCTGATCAATGTAAATTGATTGCTTAGTGACCAAGGATGTGTCATAACCATACCTTTATGGCTTCCTTTTCTCTCTAGCAAATGTTCTTATGGTTTGTTGAGATGATTTTGTTATGTCTCTCATCTCTTCTACTTTGGCCCTTGCCTTGGAGTCCCAAGAGTTGATTTCTCTTCTTGGAGTCTTCTGATCATCGTCAGAATCACTTGGTTCTTCATGGTTATGCTCAATCCTCTTTGATAATGTTGGAAAGTCTTCTTCTAGGTCGTAGGGAAGTTTGATTTTCCTGCAATCATCTTCAAACCAAGATTATTTTTCATAAAAAAACATCTCTAATAACAACAAAACATTTATTGCTTGGATTATATATTCTATAACCTTTTTGATTAAGACAATAAGCAATGAATATACATTTCTTTGCCTTTGGATCCAATTTGCCTCTGATTTGTGATGGTATGTGTGCATATGCATTGCACCCAAAGATCTTACAATGGTCAAGGCTAGATCTTCTTCCATTCCATGCTTCATATGGTGTCATCCCATCCAATGCTTTTGATGGGATTCTATTGATCATATAGGTGGTTGTGGATACAACCTCTACCCATAGGTAATTGGGGAACTTCTTCTCATCTAGCATTGACCTTGTAGTGGCTTCTATTCCTTCCTTCTACCACTCCATTTTGCTCTAGAGTATACCAATCACATGGTGATCCCTACTGATTTGCTTTAGAACCCTGTCACCTATCTGAGGTAACATCTTGTGCCAAATTTCCAATTCTAATAATGTTTGACTACCATAATTAAACAAAGCAATGTTCCTAGTATCTTGGAGCTCAAATGTAAATAATGTACCTGAATTTTCTCATCTTCCTATCCTCTTGAATCCCTTATGTGGATCCTCAAGAAATGCTCCACTCTTTGTGAATCTGACCTATAATCATTTCTCAACAATCTGACCAACACCTATGAGATTTTTGGTTATGGTTGGCATATACAATACCTTGCTCAACAAGTTCATATTACCATCTGAAGTCTTAAAATTTTCCATCATCTCCACCGGATGCCTTGTGTCATCTCATACTTGAACTTCATGTCTATTCCTTGGATCCTCCAAGTTCGAGAGTAGAGCTACATTCCTTGCTACATGATTTGAGCAACTTGAGTCTATATAGGTTGTTGTAATCTCTCCTTCCTTTTTGTCCTCCTTGATAATTATTGTTGTTGTATGAGTTTTTGTTTTAGCCATTATTATTGTTGAACATGCCCCTTGAGCTTCCATATCCTTCTCTATTGTAGCCTCTTCCTCTTTGGTTTCTAGGGTTCCTCAAATGACTCTCGTTAATGTGGTCAGTTAAGCCACATATGGCACATGGAGAGGAGCTTTAAGATGTCCCCCTACCTGGTCTTCCTCCTCTGCCTCTTACTCTAGAGCATCTACCTCTACTTACAAAGTTTGCTTAAGAGGTACTTCCCTCACCATCAAACTTTTACTCTTGCATTTACCATCTTTATTCTTGTTCTTATCTATATATATGTTAGAGGATTGATTATCATTTGAGTTGGTTCCATTATTCATAAGCTTTGCCTCATGTGTGAACAATTGTCCTATGAGAGTGTTGAAATCAAGAACCTGCATCTCCCTATAGAGGTCCATGGCTTTTGTTAAAGCTTCCCATTTGTCATCTTATTTTATTCCATTGATCACTTGACTTAGTATCTACTCTTCATCAATTACTTCTCCAATGCTCCCAAGTTTATCTTCTATGTCCATTTTTGTGATTCTATCACTCACACATTGCTTTGGCATCTTCTTGAGCATGGTGAACTCCATCCATGGTTTATCCTTGCCTTCATTCTTGATGAGAAGAATGCTTCAAGAGCATTCCAAATCTCTTATGAAGTCTTGCAATTCTTGATGTGTGGAAGTAAAAGATTAGAGATTGAGTTAATAATGTATGACCCAGCTAGAGCATCCTTCACGCACCATGTGGTTAACCTCTTTTGTTCTTCTGAGTTGGTTGTCCTTTGCTTTTGAGGATTGGCATCATCTCATCTCCAAAAATGTAACCATAGAGGTTTCTCCATTGAACATAAGCTTTCATTCTAAGTTACCAAGCAGAGTAATAACATCAATTCGATTTGTCTATTGATGAAGTAAAACCATCTCCCATGTTGATTTTTTGTAGCTCTCATACCACTCTAAGAAGATGGTTGGGTATAGTCCAGAGATGAGCTGGTTTTGCACAAGACCTACTCTACACCTACCACGTTAACTCCAAGGATGCTTAATAGACTCTTTTACATTTACAAAAGTATATTTACAACTACTAGGTACTTTCAAACGTCATTCTCTGAAGTTTGCATCAAAACAAATAACTTGGATATGCCTTGAATTAGAGAAAAAATTCTATTTGGGAATGCATGTGCTCAATAATTTGCTTAGAGCTCACAACGAGGTATGCATTTACCAAAGAGCTTTTGCACACATCTAATTCAAGTGTATAGATAACTAACATAAGTTATTTCATGAATTTAGAGGCACTATACACTGATCAATGAGTTTCACAACTCAAGGGGGTCATCCTAGCATTTCAGGAACAAGATGATGTGCACACATAGTTGACTTCATCACTTCATATCTCAAGATTGACCAAATCAAAAATTATAAAACTTTATCTGTAGATATTAGACACTTTACTCTAACTATAACAAGTTAAAATGCATCAAATCATTGAGTGCACATAGAGAAAGCGCTTTTGCAAAATCACTAAAATGATCAAGATGTAATAGAGAAGAGTAGACAGAAATGATGTTGAAGAATTGTATCAAATTATGTATGCTAATGAGAATATGATACAAGGGATGTGTAGTGGACTACTCATGAATATGTTGAGCTCAAGTTATGGTCCATGATGTAGCTCAATACCTCTTAGTAATGTATCTCTCTTATCCACAACTAAAAGCTTCTCTACACTTTAGGCGTGGTTTTAATTTGATTCCTTCTACCACATGATTCCTTGGTTCATCTCCCTAACTTTGAGGATTCTATTCTTTCTTGAATTTTACATTTATCTAAAGGTAAATGCACCTATATTGATAAGAAGGTGTTCATATGTGGTCCTCCATGTGAAGTACATGAATTGATAAGTAGTCTTGAATACTTAGCCAAGCATTTAGGCTTGCTAAATGTACCAACATGAGAGAGTATCAGACCTAGAGTAAATTGAAAAGATGTAAAATTTTGCACATGTATTGAACCAATCAATTTTTAAAGATAAGTTCATTATAATCAAACTCTACCACTATTTATATACCTTTTTTAATGGATACAAAGAATAATGGGAAAGATAGGATGTTCTACAAAGACTCGAATAAACTATAATAATTTTTACAAGAACCAAACTCTTAATAAAGAATGATTTTTTTTCAAAAGCAAGTTTGGCTAAGGCCTAATTTTCTATGATTGAATTAATTAAAAACATAGTAAAATATAATAAATGGGAATAGTGCCCTTGGGATCCCCTATGTTTCATAAAGTAGTGCTAGGACGACTTGGAGCCATGATAGCTAAGACAACGAGAAGGAAACCTAATATGTTGACAATCGGATCCCGTAGATACATATACACAGAAAATAGAAAGAGACAAGAGATGAAAAGAAACGACACAAGATAGGGTACAATCTCCCCCCACATACTCTGATGGACAAGTCCACCAGAGTATGTGTATTTATAGAAAATTCATATTACATCCTGAATAGAAGAAACATGAGGGTGATGCTTCGAAAAGCGTGCTTTTTTTTATTTACAAATTTGTAATTTTCTATTTTAACAAAAATGTCACTTTCTAAAGCGATCTATTATTTGTTTTACAAAAATATAACTAAAAATAACTATCTTCCAAAAGTATTCTTCTAAGTATCTCCAAAAATATTTGAATAAGTCCATGCGCATTCACACCCTCATGCATCTTCACCTGCTAAATCAAAACACTAAACACATTAAAATCCTCAAGGCATTAAACCTTCATTCCAAATATTCCATAAAGTATAACATGCCCCCCAGTTGATAAGAATAAAATAGACATGGATGGCCAATCACATGTCCCATCACTGAACAATCATAAGCATGTTCCATGTAAAAATGCATGCACGAGATTGGAAAACACGTAATGTGATTGTGAATGATAAGAAAAAATCAAATGATCATAATGTGCAGTTAGTGAAGTTTTGTGAATCCATTGAGATTCTTCAAGTGAATGATTTTTATATTTAACCAAATATCTATGATATTGGTTACCTATACATGTAGTAGTAACATCATAATCAAGTATTTTCTATGGAATTAAAATTTCAGCATCCTCTTCTAATAAAGGAGCATCATCCATAATAGGAGTGAGTGGTAGAGTTCCTTTAAATGATTTCAATAAACTCATATGAAAAGAATTATGTATTTCCAATGAGAAGGTATATCTAATCTAAAAGCATTCTCATTAATCTTCTGAATAATACGTAAAGTTTTATCATGTGTACTATAGTTCTTTTCAGAAGGTTTAAAGTTCCCTACTTTCAAATGCAATGGGATGATCATTTTGCATCAGTACAACACCTATACCTGAGCCACTACTATCTGTAACTACATGGAAAGGTTGTGAAAAATCAGGTAATTGCAAAACAGGTGCATGAGAATGAGTGGGAGTGCTAAATAAGAAAAGCCTTTTACAAACTTTCTATAAAAACTAGATAATCCAAGAAAAGAGCGTATATCATTCAGAGATTGTGGTACAAGCCATTCTTCCAGTACTTTAATTTTCTTTGGATCGACATGAACGCCTTGACCTGAAACAATATGGCCTAAATACTCTAATTCTCTTTGGAAAAAGTAACTCTTTTCAGGATTTCTATAAATTTTGTTTTTGTGTAACAAATTAAAAACTATTGCTAAATTCTTTTCATGGCCATCATCATTCTTACTATAGATAAGTATATCATAAAACTAAACAAGAACAAAAGCTTGGTATTCAAGAAAAATGCTATTCATCATGTGTGCAAATGTAACAGGTGCATTGGTGAGTCCAAAAGGCATTACCATGAGTTCAAAGTGACTAGTCTGAATTCTAAAAGTAGTCTTATAAATATCATTTTGTGTCATTCTTATTTGATGATACCCAGATTTAAGATCAATTTTACTAAAAACACGTGCTCCACGAAGTTTATCTAGCAAATCATCTATCCTATGAATAGGATATCTATTTTTAATTATGATTTTATTGAGTGCTCTATAGTCAATGCACATCCTATAAGTCTTGTTCTTCTTCTCTACTAAAAGAACAGGTGTTCCAGAGGGAGAAGAACTAGGCCTTATGAGTCCTTTGTTAAGTAAATCCTTAACTTGATTGGTTATTTCTTGTTGATGTAAAGGTCCATGCCTATAAGGAGCTTTATGGGGAGGAGAACTACTAGGAAATAAGTCTATACTATGATCAAGAGATCCCCTAGAAGGAAAATCAGCCATAAAACAATCCTTATAGGAATCCATAAATGATTTATGTGTATCAGGAAGTGTGTGTGTATAATCGATTATGTTATTGAAAAATGCAATACATGAATTATAGCCTTTCTGAAATGCATGTTTTACTTGAGTATGACTAATTAATGGAAATGGTTCGAAGTCATGAATTGTAGACAAACAAATATCTTGATTTTTAAACTTAGAATTCAAGGTATGTGTATGATAATCAATGCATGGGTTATAATGGTGACAAAAAGGCACACCAAGTATAACATCATATGACTGCAAAAAAAATGTGCATTCATATATGTATGAATCTATATAAATTTGAACATTATGCACTTCACTTGTGACATTATATCTATTTTCCTAAAATGCAGGTTTAACTTTATACATAGAAGGAAGTGAGTTTAATTGGATATTTTTCACCAGTGTGTGAGATATAAATTCATGCGGACTAGAATCTCCATGCGAACTAACATGTGAGTGTCAATAAAGGCTTAGTTATTTCCCTAGTTAGCTTAGTTACCCCACATAGGTCCTTATTTAGTATGTAGTGGATTTGAATCCACAACCTCATACTACCAAGAGATAAGTCTTCTCCACTAGGCTATTCTCTCTTTTTGATATCCCATTCCTTTTCATAAATATTTAACATAACTTATCATACTTTCTTACCTTATTTATTTATTTAATTATTTATCTATATACTTTCTTTTATTTATTTATCACAACACTCCTACTTATTTTATAATTATTAATATTTATTATTATTATTTTTTTATTATTTATAAATTATTGCTAAAATTCTTTTCTTACGCTTAGACCTAGGTTTTGGATCTCTACATAAGGCCATGGACCCTACTCAAAATATCGATGATTTTAGTTCCTCACCCCTACCTGGGGCATCAATCGAGCAACAATTATAGCTTTTGCGGCATGAACTCCAACATGCCCAAAATGAAATAGAAGTGTTGGAGTTAGACGTCCGCGGAAGCACGAGAAGAGCACAAGGAATAAGAAGAAGCTTGGAGCACAACACACAATACTGAATGTATTACTAGAGAATGTACAAAGATAAGTAGCCCATTAGGGCAATAGGCGTATATACAAGCAGGGGGAAAAAATCTCCTAAAGAGGGAAAAAGTGCCCTGGCGGTCGTGGTTTGTTCACACACGTCACTACCTAAATATATCAACAAATCCCCTTGGGAGTGATGCGGTGCACAAGGAGCTCGCACTCATGTATAAGGAAGTGTCAAGCTACGTGGAATTCACTCCACAAAAGGAATTAAGCCCAAAGCTTTGCGAAAAGCTTCAAATTTCTCCCTAGGCAGGGCCTTCGTGAAGAGGTTTGCAATGTTCTCCTGCATGGGCACATATGCCAAGCTGATCTCCCCAGCAGAGAACCTCTCCCTTACATAGTGATAATGCACCTGAATGTGCTTAGTGAGAGCATGGAACACAGGGTTCCTCGCAACTACAAATGCGCTCTAACTATCAGTGAAGATGGTGATGGCAAAAGTCTGACCAACACCCAAATCATCCATAAAGCATCTGAGCCACACACACTCAACAATCGCTGTAAAAGCTATCCTATACTCAGCCTCACAACTGGAAGTGGGCATAGTAGGCTGCTTGTTGCTCAACCAAGATATACATGAGCTACCAAGCATGAAGCAAAAGCCACTAGTGGACACAAGAGTGTCATAGCAACGAGCCCAATCAAAATCAGAAAAAGCATACAAATCTGGCAGTAGTGATCCCCCCTCGGGATAAAACAACCCAAGTAGCCGAGTACCACTCAAATAGCGAAAGATGCACCTAATTGCATGCCAATGCTTGACTCCTGGGCAATGCATAAAATTTCTCATTTGTGAGAGAGAACAACATCAAATGCATCTCTAACATCATGAAGACTCAATCGTAAACCTATCTCCATAAGAGTGGCAATAGTCTTACAGTCTTCAAGGTCAAAATGCTATAATAATGTGTCAATATATTTTGTTTGACACAAAGCCATTCCACTATCAACTGCCATAAACTGAATGCCCAAATAGTGATGCAAATGGTCCAAACCAGACATCTCAAATGAGGCATGCATATCAGCCTTAAAATCAGCAATATGCTTCTCAATAGGACTAGTGAGCAGCATGTCATCAACATAGACAACAATGATCAGAAGCACATCATTAGCACGCTAAAAATATAAGGTGCTTTCAGTTGGACTGTTCAAAACCATGTGCAGTCAGATAGACATGTATCTTCTCATACCAAGCACGTGGTGCTTGCTTTAAACCATATAATGCCTTCTTTAACCTGCACACCTGGTTTTCGTGCCCTTTCTACACAAAGCCACAGGGCTGAAAAAAATACACTTCTTCATGCAAGTCACCATTCAAAAATGTTGTTTTAATGTCCAACTGATGCACATTCTAGCCATGATGAGCAGTAAGTGCATAAATGCTCCAAACAGTAGTCATATGGCATGTAGGTGCAAAGGTCTTATCAAAATCAATGCCTCTTTCCTGTGCATAACCCTTTGCAATAAGCCTAGCCTTATACATGTCAACTGTACCATCTGGTTTATGCTTCAGCTTGTATACCCACTTAGCGTAAATGGCATTCTTGCCTAGAGGCAAGTCACATAAAGATCAAGTACCATTCTTTAGTATAGCATCATATTTAGATTGCATAGCAGCCATCCAATTTTCTGAATTTTGCGCTTCATCAAACGAAATAGGCTCATTCTCATCGCAGAGACTAGATGCAGCCATAGCATAGCAATTTGATGCAAAAGAGGCACTATGAGACCCTGAAGGAGTATGATATGACAGAGGTGCATCTAATTTGCTATCATGGAAAGTTTGCACCAGCCATTTTGGCATAGATTTTGCCTCTTGAATATGAGCTCTCTTATCAACTAGTGCATCATGTAAATCTGCATCAGAAATGGAATGATCTGCATCATCACATGAAACTTGCAAAGGCTAAGAATTTGCCTCATTGGGACCAACACTAGACTTTCCACCTGTAAAAAGAGGTAGCAAAGTATCATACATGTCTTTGGAGCTAACAGATGTCTCCTTAGTACATGAAAGCAATGGCTGAATAGCATCTTCCACAAAAACAACATCATAGCTAATCAGAATGTGTTTATTCTGTGGATGATACATACGATAGCCTTTACTTTCAGAACCGTACCCAACAAAAATACATTTTACTACTTTATCATCCAATTTTCTACGATGTTGTTCAGGCACTAATGCATATGCCAAACAACCAAAAACACGCAGATGAGCAACAGATGGCTTGCGATCATGCCAAGCCTCATACAGAGTTATAGACTACAATAATTTAGGTGGGACACCTGTTCAGTACATATGCTACACACATGATAGCCTCAAGCTAGAAACTATGTGGTAAAGCTTGACTCTAGACCATACACCTCGCCATCTCCATGAGTGACCTGTTCTTTCATTCAACCACTCCATTCTATTGAGGTGTATACGGCACTATACACTGTTGTTTTATCCCATGTTCAGCTGGAAATGCATTAAAGTCATAAGACATATATTCCCCCCCTCAATCAGAACCGAGGGTGCCCATTTTACATGTTGAAAGATTTTCAGCCAAAACCAAAAACTGTTTGAAGCACATGAACACTTCGGACTTTGCCTTGAATGGATATACCCATGCATGCCTAGAAAAATCATCGATGAAAGTCACAAAGTAAAGGTAATTCCCAAAAGAAGGTGTCTACATAGGACCATAGACATCACTATGTACAAATAGCCCAAACTGAACCATCTTTTGGAAAGGACGAACACTGCATTTTGCCCAAAATACAACCTTCACAAACATGTTTTCCAGGTGCCTCAAGTTTGAGAAAAGAGGACACCATTTTAGATTTCTACAAGTGTAGCAAACTAGCAAAATTCAGATGACCAAAGCGTGCATGCCAAAGCTTTGCATCTAACATAGCCTGAGAATCATTTACTACACATGCCAAATCATTTATAGATCTTTCATAGTCTATGAGCTTATACAACCCAGGACATAAAATGCCAGAAGCAATAATCACATAACCATTTGACAGATCATGAATTGTACACCTCTCATCAACAAATTTCACAGCCAAGCCAATCTTGGCTAATGCATAAACTGATAACAGGCTCTTCTTGATCCGTGGCACAAATAAAGCATCTGACAAAGTGAAAGAACTACCATCAGTAGTAGTCAAAATGATCTTACCAACTCCCATAACAGGATAAGAGGAGTTGTTGGCGCATGTATTAGTATTCCCTGTAGGGTAAAGCTCGAGTGAAGAGAAGAAATTGCCCTGCGAGGTAATATGTTTGGTCACCCCACTGTCAAAATACCAAACGTCTAAGTCTAGTGCAAACATGCACTGCTCATGAGAAGATGGGTCAAAACTACAGACAGTAGTAAACGCCCATTCTTCTTCCTGCACAAGATTAGCAGACTCTATTTTTGGTGTTGAGGCTTCTGCAACAACCATTCTAGCCTCTTTCTTCATTGCCTCTTTAGCAGCCAGTTTTGGACAGTTCTTCATGATATGATCATTCCCTTTATAGTACTTACAAATCAATTTTTGTATTTCTTATTTCTTCTCATCTTTATCTTCCTTCTTTGAATGTGCAGAATTAGCAGATTTCTGCTTACTAGTTGAAGAGCTCCATTTTCCTTTTCCCTTTTCACTAGCCAGGAAAGGTTGATCTGCAACTCACATAATGGACGTGTTCTGCCTGGACTGATCATCTTGCAATAGAATAGAGACTAACTCCTCAAATAATAAGGCATTTGGATTTCCTTTCATCATCAACCGAAGAGTAGAAGCAAAACTATGATATGAATCAGGAAGACCATTCAAAACGGTCTACACAAGTGAGCTATCTGGTATAACCTCATCAGCAGAAATCAACTTTTCCTTCGAGTCTTTGGTCTTCGTTAGGAAATTGTCCATAGAATCACGTTCATTCATGTGCTCACTCTCCAACTATTTTCAGAGGTAAGCAACACGAGCATCATTCCTAGCTTGCTACAATGTGGTAAGTGTATCCCAAGCATCTTTAGCTGTTCTGCAAGAGTGAATGTAAGGAATAATGGCACGTTTGATAGACAAAGCTATCAATGCATGTGCCTGGGCATCTCTACCATCCCAATGAATCTGCTCTATAGTAGGCGTAGCAAAAACGGTAGCACAAACAGGAATATGCAGAATATCATCATCTTTGACACCTTCTACATCAACTTCAGTACTTGCAGTTGTAACAGTTGCAAGTGTGATAGGACGTTTTTCGACACCCTGCACAATGTTCCACAGTCCTTTTGCAACCAACACATGTTGCATCATATAAGCCCATAACAGGTAGTTGGTACCATCCAACTTATCCTCAGCAGCCAACATATGGAATACATCACTACTTTCAGCCATGGTTGGTGACTAAAATACCTTGATGCAGAAAATTGATTGTATCTCAAAAACTGGCTAGACGAATTCCACTACAGCTCTAGCTGACTTTGAGACGCTTATACTGGCGAACAGAAACTAGTATATACCTTTGGCACAAAAAGACAAAATAGCCTGCACAAGCACTGTGATAGTGCATTTGGAGGCGAAAACGAGCTCAGATCGCGATTTCAGCACCACACAGCAAAGCTGTTTTTATATCGAAAACACACTGAGTATGCTCACCAAAATTCATGTGATTCTGAGACTGCAAATGGAGGAGTGTCGACAGCACCCTAGATGAAGTGATGACCTGCTCTGATACCAATTATTGGAGTTAGACGTCTGTGCAAGCACGTGAACAACACAAGGAAGAAGAAGAAGCTTGGAGCACAACACACAATACTGAATGTATTACTAGAGAATGTACAAATATAAGTAGCCCATTAGGGCAATAGGCGTATATACAAGCTTGGGGAAAAAAAACTTTTAAAGAGGGAAAAAAGTGCCCCGACGGTCCTAGTGTGTTCACACACATCACTACCTAAATATATCAACAAAAAGAATGTGATGCTTCTTTCCAACAACTCCAAAGTGATGACAATAACCTAGTTAGGGTAGTGAAGGCCATTATTACAGCTAAAGCGCAAGGCACATAGTCCAAGATTGGTGCCAAAAATTTCCAATTTTCACAATTCGATGGGCGAAAAGATGGCCAATTTCTTCTCTTATGACTATCTCAGTTTGATGACTTCTATTCTAATGAATCATACCCTGAAAAGTGAAATTTGTAACAAACTATTTAGTGGGAAAGGCTCAGTTATGGTGGAATGTTTTGCGCCATAGCACCGATTGCCCCACCACATGGCAAGCATTTCAAGACAACATCAAGGAGTCCTTCCTCCTCAGTTTCAGTTATGTGCACATCGATCATGGAAAACTTTTGGATGGAAAGATGGAGATACTATTTCTACGTATACTAAATGTTTTTGGAAACTATTATTACTTATTCGTTCACTTGAAATGATTCCCAAAGATATTTTACAATGAAAATATGAAGATGGTTTGGAGATGGGAATCCAAGCTAAGCTCAACACCTTACGTCTGACGACCCTCTATGAAACTATTTCTTTTGCACATGATGCTGAGAAAGAGTTCCAATCCATCACCAAGTCCATCTCCTTACAACAAACATGTCAACGACCTCAACCAATCAAACCCACTTTTCCCTTCAGGCATGCCTTTTCTACTTTTTCTTCTCCTCCTTCCCAACGCCCATCTACTTTTTAATGTCCACCTAATTTTCAATGCCCTCCTAAATCCAATTTCTCACCAATACCCAAGACAACGCCTTTAGACCCTACCAAACCTCCAACCATTCAAACTACAAGGATGGATGCCCAACAAAAGAGGGCCTATATCACTTGTTGGAATTGTGGTAAGATTGGTCATACTAAAGCTAAATGAAGCCTCCAAGCTAACCAAATGAAGCCTGTTGGAGCTCAAGTACACAACATGAAGGTGGTTCCTGAAGACATTCAACTTGATTAAACTGAAGAAGTATTCGAGTAGGATCTAAGTACCTTGGATAATTGTTCACGATTGGATCCTGTAGATGCACGTACGCAGAAAATAGAAAGAGACAAGAGACAAAAAGAAACGATACAAGAAAGGGTACAATCTCACCCCACATACTTTGAGGGATAGGTCTATCAGAGTATGTGTATTTGTAGGAAATTCATATTACGTCCTGAATAGAAGATACATGAGGGTTGTGCTTTGGAAAGCGTGCTTTTGTTTTATTTACAAATTTGTAAGTTTCTAGTTTTGCAAAAACATCATTTTCTGAAGTGATCTATTATTTGTTTTACAAAAATATAAATAAAAATAACTATCTTCTAAAAGTATTCTTCTAAGTATCTCCAAAAATATTTGAATAAGTCAATGCATGTTCACACCCTCATGGATCTTCACCTGCTAAATCAAAATACAAAACACATTAAAATCCTCAAGGCATTAAACCTTCATTCCAAATATTCCATAAAGTATAACATAAGATGCAATGGGAGAGAATCTGAGGTGCAAATCTGAGGGATTAAATTCCATCCATTGGTATTAGATCAAGAAACATCCTTTGAAGAATCTACAAGAAGGACAGAAAAGCTTGGACATCAAGGATAAGAGGTAAATGTTTGTGTAACCCTAGTTTCCCATTCATTATGGTAGATCTAGGACAAAAAGTGGAGTTTCTTGACAAAGAGAATTGTCATCCATGGAGGTTCAGAGTCATGAACTACCTCATGAGCAAAGGATTATTTCCTATTGTGCGTGGAGATGAAGATAAGCCCAACGTGGATCCCCAAGATCCAAAGACCACCAATCAAGAATTGAAGATGTTGAAGGATTGGGAGGAAAGGAATAGGAGAGCTATCTTCTACATATCACAAGTAATCTCTAACACCATGATTGGTCATATATTAGAATTTGATCATGCTAGAGATGTTTGGGAGACCTTAGAGATGATATATGCCACTTTCACAATAAGAAAAAAGATGCAACTTAAGAATGAACTCCTTTCTTTCAAGAAAGGTACACCTTGAGGGTGAAGGAGTTGAGGGATTAGTTCGCATCCATTGGCTGCAAAGTAGTTGAAGAAGACCTGTTGGAGATTAATCTCAATGGGGAAACCCCTCATTACTACCATCTTGTATAGACATGCTCTACCAACTCTCAAGGAGTTGATCCCACACCTAGTGGCAAAAGAGGTTGCCATAGGAGACACATCCGAGAACGATGGTCACTCACAGGTCCTATATGCTAGCAAAGGCAAAGGCACGAGTGGCAAGAAGGGGAAGGAGGAAAAAGCAAGTGGAACTAGTCCAAGGAAGAAGATTGAGATTTAGAAGTAGATAGCAAGGCATAATCATCAAGGAAGGGCAATAATAAAAAAGGGAAGCACACCTCTCATCAAGATAAAACTTGTTTTATATGTGGTAAGAAGAATCATATTTTTTTTCAAAATTCTAGTTCAATGATGAAAAAGGCAAGAACAAGAAGAAGCAAGGGAATTATGCTAACAATTCCAAGAAGGATGATGAGAAGGAGACCCTCCTAGCCATGGGACATGGCTACACTAGTGATCCCAAGGATATAGAGTGGTACATAGACTTTGGAAGCTCTAATAACATGTCATTTATGGAGGAATGTTTTGTTCATATGCACGTCCCAAGCTCAAAAGGTTGTGTAGAGACAAGAGATAACATTGCATATCCCACTACACATGTGGGAGATGTGAAGCTAGGTGAAGATAAATATGTAAAGACTCTTAAAGATGTGCTCCATGTTCCATCTATTTGCAAGAACCTTTTCTCTCTAGGACAGATGGTAGAGAGAGGTATGCAAGTTATATTTGATGAAAAAGGGTGCATGATGAGAACAAGGAGGCAAGGTCATTGCCAAGGGAAGAAAAGAAGGTAGATTGTTCACACTAGATGTTGCTCCTACAGACAACAAGGTATGTTTTGTGATGATTGGTAATAAAAGGATTGTAGAGATTGGTCTTGGGCACAAGAGGATAGGACATATCAATATTCCAAAGTTAAAAAGCATATGCAAAGCAGGTTTAATGCATAGACTACCAAATCTTGAATGCCAAGATCTTCATGACTTTTGTGATACTTTTCAGCTAGATAAGCAAGCAAGGAAGCCATATCCAAAGAGTGAATACAAATACTCTAAAATCTTGGAGCTTATTCACTTAGATATATGGGGCCCTAGTAGAGAGGCTTCATTAGGAGGATCTAGGTACATTTTCACTTTCCTTGATGAACAACCAAGAAAGGTATGTCTATATGTTATCCACAAAATTCAGAAGTGTTTTCATGCTTTCAAAATTTTAGGTCCCTTGTTGAGAAAGAATGTGATTAACACATCAAGACCGTGAGGTCATGGAGGGATAGACTATTTCTCCAAGGAACGCACAAATTACTCATAGGACAATGGCATAAAGAGGCGCTTTACATGTACATACACCCCTCAACAAAATGGTGTTGTAGAGAGGAATAATAGGCATTTGGTTGAGATAGCTAGATTTGTCATAAATGAAGGTAGGTTACCATTCTCTTACTGGGCTAAGATTGTGAACACAATTTGTTATTTGATAAACATGACTCCAATAGGTGGTGTGCACAACTTGACTCCACATGAAGTCTATTATGCCAAGAAACCAACCATGGAGCACATCAAGGTATTTGGATGTGTATACTTTGATCATGTTCCTAGTGAAGTAAGAACAAAATTAGAGCCCAAGAGTGAGAAA